>JBBPBX010003846.1:15944-38507 GCA_038048925.1 Garcialebias charrua | reverse complement strand
AATCACATTAGAAAAAAACGGAATTACATTTGGAAAAACAGAATGACATTTGAACAAAACGGAATTACATTTGAAGGATAGCATGCTAACTACCTCCGTGTGTGTGTGTGTGTGTGTGTACTGTGTTCGGTTTTATGTTGTTAATAACGTTTTTTTTTAAATCTGTTTGGTTTAATGTAATTCCGTTTTTCCAAATGTCATTCTGTTTTTTCAAATGCAATTCCGTTTTTTCAAATGTAATTTCATTTTTTCAAATGTTGTGTTTTTCCAAATGCAATTCAATTTTTTTATGTACGGTAGTTCATTTACACCTTAGGGCCACCGTAGTTCGGTGGCCCTAAGGTGTAAATGAACTACAGTACATTAAAAAAAAACGGAATTACATTTGGAAAAACACAACAAAAACAAAACATCTGAAAAAACAAAATTACATTTGAAAAAAAAAAAATGAATCACATTAGAAAAACGGAATTACATTAAGCCAAACCGGAAGTGGCCCGAATCACATTAGAGAAAAAAAAACGGAATTACATTTGAAAAAACAGAATGACATTTGGAAAAAACGGAATTACATTTGAAGGATAGCATGCTAACTACCTCCGTGTGTGTGTGTGTACTGTGTTCGGTTTTATGCCGTTAATAAAGCTTTTTTTTTTATCCGTTTGGCTTAATGTAATTCCGTTTTTCCAAATGTCATTCTGTTTTTTCAAATGTAATTATGTTTATTTCTAATGTCATTCTGTTTTTTTCAAATGTATTCTGTTTTTTCCAAATGTCATTCTGTTTTTTCAAATGTAATTCCGTTTTTCCAAATGTCATTCAGTTTTTTTCAAATGGAATTCAGTTTATTTCTAATGTCATTCTGTTTTTTCAAATGTAATTCCGTTTTTTTTCTAATGTGATTCGGGCCACTTCCGCTTCGGCCACTTCCGGTTTGGCTTAATGTAATTTGTTTTTTTCAAATGTCATTCCGTTTTTTTTTTTCAAATGTAATTTCGGTTTTTCAAATGTAATTTTATTTTTTCAAACGTTGTTGTGTTTTTGTTTTGTTTTTCCAAATGCAATTCAATTTTTTTTAATGTAGTTCATTTACACCTTAGGGCCACCGTATGAAAGTGACGTAGACCAACCGTAAGCCATGAGCGGCGTGAGGACCCAGAGCTGGCAGCAGGAGCCGAAGACCAGGCAAGACGTCAGCAGGTTCGGGTGGCGGAAGAGCCGAGTGAGTAGAACCTCGTTCTAAAGTTTGAGACGTGAAAAAACGTTACTTACTTGCAAAAGTGCTTTTAGTGTTTTATATCCCCTTTCTTCCAGTAGGTGGATGGATGATTTGTGTTCTATTCTGAATAAAATATTAGATGTTGGCACCTCCACATCATTGCATTCAGTTTATTCACAATTTGTTTAGTGTCCAAACTTTTTTGAAATCCGGTTTGTAGATACCAAAAACACACACACACACACACACAAAAAAAACATCTGGAAAACAGTGTGAACGCTGACTCTGTTTTCCCACAGTGAGGAGGAAAGTGGTTTTGAGGGCCAGGATTTGACACTACTGCTTTAAATGGTGTGTGACATGATGTTGGAACTATGCATAAAGTGGCACAACATATACAGTATATGCTGTATCATTCAACTATGTTCGTTTTTACAAGCAAAATGATAAATCAATGAAAATTTGTTTCAAAAGAGATTTTAAAATTGGCGCCATGTTTCCTCACGGGACATCCGGGTACTTACGCAAGCGACGTTTGTGACGTAGGCACAAGAGGTTCAGTCTGCGGCTGCTCATAGAAGGCAATGTCGTTGTCTTCAAGATCGCCTATTTTTTCATCTTTTGTCACTGGCGATATTAGAACACCCAAATGCGACACAACGTACCGGCATTTTTCAAGTAAAAAAAATAAATATATATAGGCGATCTTGAAGACAATGACATTGCCTTCTATGAGCAGCCGCGGACTGAACCTCTTGTGCCTACGTCACAAACGTCGCTTGCGTAAGTACCCGGATGTCCCGTGAGGAAACACGGCGCCAACTTTAAAATCACTTTTGAAACAAATTTTCATTGATTTATCATTTTGCTTGTAAAACCGAACATAGTTGAATGACAACATATATATGTTGTGCCACTTTATGCATATAGTTCCATCATCATGTCACACACCCTTTAAGCACCTTGGATGATTTGTGGGTGTACAACCATGCCCCATGCCTCCCTGATTAAACATCAGCTGATCTCTGAAGACACAGTCTGTAGAATAGGACCTTGGTACCGTCGTCCTGCTATTCTCACCAGCACGTCACAAACATTTAACCAGGACTTCACAAATTGTGTCAACTTGCAAAAAGTGGCACGTTGTGTCTCCTTTCGGTGTAAGAGCTCACCATGAGCTGCAGCAGCTCCTCCTCTGTGCACTCGTCCAGGTTGGTTTGTTTGACAGCCACCAGCTGGCCTGTGGGGATGTGGCGTGCCATGTTCACCTGGCTCAGGTTATTGAAGCCCCTCCCTGTGACACAGTGACCTGGCATGAGGTAAAATCTCACCGTTGCTTTCGAAGGACTCTGGTAAACAGATTCATTTCACGTGTTTTTGCTGCTAAATGCCAGCCTCACCCAGCTCAGCCAGTAGCTGGTAGTGGGCTGACTCAGTTGACAGCCCTGTGATGTCATCGCCGCCAGCTGGCCCTCGAGCGTCTTCAGAACCGTCACAGCTCTGCAAGAATACACACAAACCCATAGGATGCAGGCATAAGTTAAAAAAAAAGAAAAGGCAAAAGAAAAAGGCTCAGTAAATATTAAGGCTGATATTAGTTACATGTGGGTGCAAAGCTTGAAAACTTTAATATTTCATAGCAAATTTGCTTTAATTCTATTTTAAAACTCTTTACAACACAGTCAGTTTTGAATGTTAAGGTTATTCTGATGCACAAGATGTGCAAGAAATGCTACAGCTAGCTGCAAAAATAGCTAACAGGCATCCCGATTCATGCTTGGTGATCCAGATAGAAAAATCCAACAAAGTTAAATCAGGTTATCTAGACGGTTTATTTTTGTTGAAACATTCTGTCTTTGTTACTACAGGTGGTCTCCGACTTACGAGCTGACTAACGAACAGTAAAGTTGTACAGAACATACAGAAAATACAGCACTGGTATGTGCTTTTAGATGAAAGTGTGTTAGCCAACAGTTTGTAAACAAGTTTCTGAGCATGTTTATGAACTAGTATGAACGTTTGTGTTGAAAAACGAGTGTTCATAGTAGCGCTAGTATAAATTTTCCGACTTACGACCAAAAATCCGGACTTACGAGCGACACGTGTTTCGTGTTCCGACATACGAGATTTCGTCTTACGAGCACCTCGCAGGAATGGAACTCGCTCGTAAGTCGGGGACCACCTGTATTAGCATTTAGCTAGCTTTTGGAGCCTTTAGCAAATTGCTACTGTAAATATATATTTTGCTACTTTTAACGTACTACCGGTACTTATCCCTTTATAACTTACATTATTTCACTTAGGGAGAAAATTCAAACCATCCTTCCTACCATCGCCTCTGGTTACCTGTCCGACGAGGCAACTTTAAAAAATGATACTAGAACCTGATTTATCATGGACTGTTTTTGTCCTATTGAGCTCTATAAATTGTCAAAAATAATAGCTTTGAATTATTGAGCATTAATCAGGATATTTTGAAACACTTTGGCCATGACTGCCTCAAACGAGTCGGCGGGGGAGAGGGCGGACTGCAGAAACCACCTGAGCACCATCAAACTGGTTGACCCACCATGAGAAGGTGCCATTTATAAGACTGCATTTGTTGCAGCTCCTCGGACTGATGAAGTCTTTTGGATGAAAAACGAAAAGTTTCAACAAAAAGAAACTGTCCATAGTCTAAAAATAATAAACTGGTAACAAAAATAGCAAAATGCTAGCTAAAAGCTTGAAATAGAAATTAGCCGAGAATTTTTTTTTCCCAACAAGCTGACTAAATTCTAAAGGTAGCAAAAAGCTAGCTTAAAGTTAAAAGCAGCTAAATATAGTTTACAGTAGCAATTTGCTTGCTAAAGGATCCAAAAGCTAGCTTAATGCTAAAAGAAACTAAATGCTCGCCTAGCTCAAATTGCTCCCCTGAAAAAGAAAGTATGGTAATCAATCAATCAATCAGAGAAAACTGGCTCCTTGGTTCAATTCTGAGCAACGTACTTTAAAACAGGCATCTAGAAAGCTTAAAAGAAAATAGCATTCCACTAACAAATAATTTTATTTATCTTGGAGAGATAGCCTGCTAACATAAAAAATATGAGAATAACGATAACCCCAGGTTCCTTTTCTGAACCAAGGCTTATTGATAAAAATAAAAACACATCTCTATTGAGCCATGTATCCCTACAGCTATAAGAAGTCATGAGTTCATGAGATCCTTTATAAATTAAATTATTTCAATTATGGAGAAAATTCAAACCATCCTTCCTACTATCGCCTCTGGTTCCCTGCCCGACGAGGCAACTTTAAAAATTATACTAGAACATGATTTAAGCTCGGACTGTTGTCCTGCTGAGCTACGCAACCTAAAAATGGAGGGTCAAAGACAGCAGCCCATGTATGTCAACCTTCTTGAACTGTTTCAATCCAGTTTTAAAACTCACCACAGTACCGAGTCAGCACACAGACTCTGGTCACTGTGTAGTTCTGATGCTGCTGGACCTAACCGCTGCCTTCGACACAGTGGACCACCACATCCTCCTGTCTCGTCTGGAGAACTGGGTGGGGCATTCAGGGTCCTGCTCTACAGTGGTTTAGATCCTATTTAACAGAGAGAAGCGCTTGTGTGCGTTTTGGTTCTGTGGAGTCCTCTGTAGCACCTCTCACATGTGGGGTACCTCAGAGATCTATACTTGGCCCCCTTCTGTTTTCCCTGTATTTACTACCTCCGGGATATATTCTCCGGAAACATGGTATTTCTTTTCCTTTTTACGCCGATGACAGCCAAATTTATGTTCCCCTGAAACAAGGTAAACAATACTCCCTGAACCCAACTTCTGGATTGTACGGCTGAAGTCAGAGCAGTAGTTCACTATAAAGCCAAAGTCATATTGTGTTGTCTTTTTATATCCAATTTGAATCCGAAATAGCGTCTTACAGGAACTTTGAGAACTTCTGTAACCTGAGTTTGAAAAAATAAAAAAAACTCCCCAACAAAACAAAGTTATAAGGTCAAATAAATTATTTGGCCTAGACGTGATGTGCTGTATAAACCCAACAGAATATTTTCTCTCAACTGGCTAGCAGCTAGTGTGGAAAATTTGCACTTAATATCACAGATGTTGAATAAATAGACAAATGGCTTGCCACAATGGGCTTTATTTACCAAGAAACTTTTTCACACTGTTGACTTAAACAGCTTCCAGGTTTCATCTGAACTAGCCATTCTTGCTTTGCTTTTGCGCCGAGTGCTTTAGAACAACATCTGCCATTTCTCCATTTCTGTCATTTTCATCAGGTTCCCTGTACTCGTCCCAGTTGTCTGTACCACGACGGCTCCGTATGAAGTCCTGTACTTTTTATTTTACATGGATATTTGCGAGCACACGTAGCATTAGCAGCTAGCTGTAGCATTCCTGGAGCACTTCCCACAGGAATATTGTGACATTTCTGCTAGAAGAACCAAGTAATATGAGACTGTACTGTGAAAGTTCATATAACAGTGTTCTAACAAAGTGCTATGAAATTTGACTGCTCTTTTCAGACAGACTGCTGCTTTCGTCTTGTTCGCTGCTCCGTGAGGCTGACAGCAGGTGGCGCTGTGACACAGAGGGGGAAAAGAAGTGGACGCTTGCAGTTTTGGTGATGCAGAGGAATTTGTGGAGCATCTTCTTTATGGAAACACTTGCAGGATACATTTTGTTGATTTTAGACGTTTTCTGTACCGTAATTTCCGGGCTATTGAGCACACCTGAATATAAGCCATGCACACTTAATAATTTAAAAAAACAATAATAATTTGTACATATATAGGCTGCACTTGTCTATAAGCTGCGGGTGTCCATGTTGTAATGTGAGATATTTACACAGAAACTTTTTAAAAACTTCGCATGGCAGAACACAGCTACTGAGAGAGATGTGCAGCTCTTGTTGTCGATCAATAATCAACCACCAGATGATGTTTTATAGACTTTATTTTACTGTTCAACATAAATGGTGAACCCTACGGGTCTTCATGACAACTACCGTATTTTTCTGCCTATAACTCGCAGTTTTTTTGGTTGCATAATTTATATGCCCTGCAACTTATAGCCCGAAGCAACATATTTATGGATTTTATTCCCCATATTCATAAACCATTTTTTGGCTGAGATATGACTGTTTTCATTCATTCTGACTGGGAAAAAAAATTTGCAGTACCACTTTCAGCCACTTGATGGCAGCAGAGTAGTAATAGCTATATGGCATGCTGTTGTATCATGTAATAGGTAAAAGTGGCTTTAATGACAAATTCAAAAAAGTTCAAGACAAAAACAACTGGACTTAATTTATTATACTTTAATTTATACAGGTAATCCCCGACTTACGAGCGCATCGACATACGAGGTTCCGGACTTACGAGCTCACTAACGAACAGTAAATTTGTAAATAACATACAGAAAATACAGCACTTTTATGTGTTTTTAGATGAAAGTGTGTTAGCTAACCGTTTGGAAACAAGTTTCTGAGCATGTTTATGAACTAGTATGAACGTTTGCGATGAAAAACGAGTGTTCGTAGTAGCGCTAGCATAAATTTTCCGACTTACGACCGAAAATCCGGACTTACAAGCAACACGTGTTTCGGGTTCCGACATACGAGATTTCGTGTTACAAGCACCTCGTAGGAACGGAACTCGCTCGTAAGTCGGGGATTACCTGTACTTTGTTTTTCTTGAACTTTTTGAATTTACCATGTCCTGGATGACTGAGAATCTTTACGAGCTATTAATGATACAATTTGCTTGCCATAGTCTCCCCACCTTGGACAACTAGCTATGTGAATGCCCGGATGTAACGAGGCTAAATGTTTTGTCAGCATGAAGCTCATTAGCCCGTCAAAAAAAAAAAAACATAAATTAGCCGTGGGGTTCAAAGTGTGTGGAAAAAGTAGCAGCTTATAGTCCAGAAATTACGGTAATCATTGCTTTTTCTCCCACAGTTTTCACTGCATTACCTTGAGGACGTGATCCTACTGCCACATAAATATGAATAATTGTGTAATGACGAGTGTTAATCATGAAGTCCTACATTAGGATTTAGAGGAACATCATCTGATATGAATGAATAAATGAGAACTGCATGTGGAAGGATGTCTGTCCACATGCTGACAGCATCCGGGCTACTGACCAGAAACTGGTGGCTGACGTCTTCATAATGTTCTTCTATGTCCATGGGCTGGACCTGAGCGTGAGATATGCAGGAACAGTCCTGGGGAGGTGGAGGGGAGGACAAGACAAAGGTGAGACATGCCCCAACAGGACAAGGACGAGGAGGAAGGGAGAGTTTGGGAAGTGAAGGGGTATGTGTCGCCTTGTAGGAAAATGGTTAGAAGCATCAAAGACAAACCAGGAAATATGGAGCGTGAAGGCACCCATAGGACATTGTATGCGTGAAGAGTGGAAAGATTGTTAGAGTGATGGCAAACAACAGAGTGGGACAGCTGAATGACTTCAAGCAGAGCCAGGAAATGGATGTCAGGGTTAGAAGATACACATCAGTATCTGATATGTTCCCAGAATGAACAAAGAGTCATAGCATTAAGTAAGTACAGGTATACATAATATCACATAATACAAACATATACACAAAGGCTTACCAAACATAATCAAATGTGAGAAAATACAATACAGTACAATGTTTTCTGATATGGTACCGTGTAGTACGATGCAAAACACCACCGCCTGCGATGCTGTCATATAAAACGGTACAACGCCTTTAGAAAATCTGTTTTGGACTCGACGGTGGTGTTGGGCAACGTCAACCTCAAGATGAACAAGAACGCATGGCATAAAGAAATTTGTTGCTCTTACCAAGTGTTACAATGTAACAAATCTTGTTACGATGGAATACGAGCCAAAACCACAATACAAGACGATACAGATGTATATAGATTTCAAGCCAAAACAATTGAAGCCAATTACACCTGGAGAGGTGGAGGTATGCACTTGAAAGAAGAGGAATGAAAGTCAGCCATAGTAAGACAAGAGTACATGTGTGTGAATGAGAGTACATGTGTGTGAATGAGAGTACATGTGTGTGAATGAGAGTACATGTGTGTGAATGAGAGTACATGTGTGTGAATGAGAGGGAGGCTGGTGGAACAGTAAGGCTACAAGGATCAATCTCTAAAATGCCTGACCTACGCACGGTATTGGATTTTTGGTCGATATCCAATATGTAAAAACTAATTTGGCCGATAATCGATACCTTTTTTTCCTTCCTAGACCTAGTTACAGAGACTACTGTACATAGCTTTCACTGCTGTGGAATTAAAATACTACATCATTCTGCATGTTTTTTTGTCAATTTGGCCTGCTACCAAATGCCGATGCCAAAAATGTCACAAAAATATCTTATGTTGGAGATGGAGAATTTGAAAATATTAACTACATTTTTTTATTTATTCTTATTTGGCCCGCACAATGAAAACAAACACCCCTCACACTAAGGCATGGCGGTGGTCTGTAGTGATTGGTGATGTGAGTTGGTTCACATTTATTAAAAACGAGACATTCTTACCAAGAAAGACATGGAGTCCTTGTGGTGAGTGGCAGATTTCACTCATCCACTCAGAGTCTGTGATGGAGGGAGGACAGTGTACAACTTCCGTCCGATAATAGGCTCACCTGTCGTCGTCAGCTCACCTGGACCTCCGAGGAAACTGTTCACCTGAGGACGCGTTTATCCGTGCAAATAGAACGGGATTAAACGTTAGCTCACTAAAGCCATGTTTTTTGTTTTAACTCTTTTTCTTGAAGCTCTTCTTTTTGTAACAAAACGACTTACCGACGCCCCCCTTGGCAGAGCCTCGACGTAAACAACTCAGGAACGCAGAGGAAGGTCGGACATTTTTGAAGACGGGTTACTTCCAGCTCGTCCTCTGCTGCTCCTCCGCGACGTTGCGGGGACAGAAACGGACATTGTGACACGGAAAGATCCAACGAACGGGACAATACAGGTCCGCCTTTGGAAGTGTTTTTAATTTGACACTGAAAAGCCGGGCGCCGTTTGATGACGTCACCCGTGACGGCGAAGACGCGTCGTTGAGTGGCGTGAAATTTTTATTTTATTTTTTATTCAACATTATGTTCACATTACAATTTTAGAAGGAAACATCAAAACAACAAATCAAACCAGAAAACAAGGATGCAAAATCAAGTAAATAAAATTATTCAAGTGAGAACCCAAAAGAGCATCACATTTCACCAAATAATTTTTTTTGGTCTCATTATGAGATCCTGATCTCATAATTATGAGATAGTATCTCATAATTATGAGATAAGATGTCATAATTATGAGATGTCTTAATTATGAGATATTATATCATTATCTTGAGATCCTGATCTCATAATTATGAGATACTATCTCATAATTATGAGATCAGGATCTCATAATTATGATATAATTAGTCAATTTTTAAGATAATATCTCATAATTATGAGATAAGATGTGTTAATTATGAGATAGTATCTCATAATTATGAGATAAGATGTCATAATTATGAGATAAGATGTCATAATTATGAGATGTCATAATTATGAGATGTCATAATTATGAGATATTATCTAATTATCTCATAATTATGAGATCCTGATCTCATAATTATGAGATAAGATGTCATAATTATGAGATCAGGATGTCATAATTATGAGATTCTGATCTCATAATTATTTGATTTGATGTTTATTCATTCATTTTAAAAGAACAATACAAGACAGTTTCATCAGATACAAGAATACAAGTAGGATAAAATGAATGAATAAACATCAAATCAAATAATTATGAGATAATTATTTGATTAATTATTATAATAATATTTATAATTATATCCATATTATATATAATATGGATATAATTATATAATATATAATATATAATATTTATAATTATATCCATATTATATATAATATGGATTATAATTATCATTATAATCCATAAAAATGAATAAAACATAAGAATAAAAATAAAATAAAAAATAAAATAAACCTAAAGGGGCCTGTTGTATTTATAACAAAGAACCAGGGCATACTTTACACATCAAGTGTTTTCAAAAAAGATGACAACTTAAAAGCATGTTTTGTCTTCACCAAACACAAAGATTTATAAAACAAATTGAACTCTTTCTTCCACTGTGTGAAGTTAGGGACGGTTTTAATGAAGCGACATTTGTGTATATAATGTTTGGCTAACAGCAGAATATTATTTATACCAATGTTACTATCATTAACAAAAACACCAAATTTAATCTCTTGGATGGTAAAATTAGTTAACATGAACCCAGATAAACTGGTAAAGATTTTGCCAGAAGGATTGTACAAAGTCACATGTGAAAAACAGTTGATCCAAATCCTCAGTTACTTTCTCACAGAATACACATTTATCCACATCCATTTTAAACCTGTATCTCAGAAAGTCATTGGTTGGATACATTTTGTTTATAATTTTGAAATGTACTTCTTTGATTTTGGATGAGAGAGGGAAAGATAAATAATTGGATCTAATCTTAATTTGTTCCTTCTTGAAATCTCTGAGGATATATTGCCTTTTAAGTGCACTAGTAGCACAGTACTGTAATAAACAATTCCTCATTAACTTATTATTACATTTGATATCACACAATTCTACATCTTCAATGTTAGGGTGAAATAAAATGTTGGGCCCTTGCACTTGATGTTCCCCAATTATCTTATATGGACAAGTATCTGAAAATAAAAAAGATGAATACTTTGTTAATAACATAATCATAATATTAAAATTCTATATAAATAAATGCAGATATGGCAAGTCTAAACCATTATGGTCTGTATTCAAACACTCCAGTTGTTAAAACTTTCATTAGACTGTGCTAAAAAACCACAAGCAAAAAAGCTCATGATCACCTTGCTCAGATAATATAGCCCTCTGACTAATTATTTTAGTAATTATGTAGATTGTTAGATAAATATTATGTGGTTGTTTAATTTACTTGTACTATATTATTTGCAAGCTTTCAAATAAGACTATACCTAAATTTAAATTTATGATGGTTGATATGATAATTCGTTTAAGAATATGTTGACCTTAGGAGGTATGATAGTAGATATTTGTACTGTTTATGTTTATATGTATCATTGTAATTTGAGATTGTCATTTGTTGTTCTATTTGTGTTATTTTGTTCTGTATGTTCAATAGTTCAATAAAGTAAAAAAAAAAACTTGATGTTCCCCAACTAATCTGTACCAATTTTAATAAAATAAACTTTAACTCCAAATGGAGGAATAAATGCCGTCTCGTTAAGAAAATTTTTCTCATAATTAGGGTTGAAAAAGGTGGAATTGAAGACCTCGACTTCATATTGTTCAACAATTCATTCAAAATTAAATATTTGACAAACCTAAAAATCCCAATTCTACATGAAATGCTATTCCTATATATAATTTTGACAAAGTAGGAGGATTACCATTTCTTAGATGTACCGGTAACTATAGCATACCCAAAAATATCCTTAAAGTTGTTCCATAAACAGATGTTAAGCTGGTCACTTATGTACAATTGTTCTCCTCATAAATCTGGAATAATGAAGATATTACATGTAAAAATAAGACAATTTTCTATAGGAAATTGTTTGATAAAGGAATATTATTTGTAAACCAGTTGTTAAATCCAAACTGTCACTTATTCTGAATTTATGTCACATTTTCAATTTCCTGTTACACCTAAATATGCTTTGGTGTTTGACACAATCCCCAGTGGGGCTTTAAAACTTTTATCATCTACACCTCCAGGTCAAGATCATCCAATGCCTTGTTTTGATACAGGTTCAATTTATATTGACTATGATTGTCCTTTGATAAGTAAGAAAACTAACAAACATTAAGAAATATTATTTTAAGAGACATGTCTTTTCACCAGCTTGTGCATTTTATTGGTCCAACATATTTGGAAATATAAATTAGAAGTGGATTTAGTTACTCCCAAAGAAATACCTAATAAATAATAAAGTAAAATAAATTTCATACAAAATTATTCACAATTGTTATCCGGTTAAAGCATTTTTGATTAAAAAAAAAAGATATAAATGGGACTTGGACCCTATGTGTACTTTCTGTAAAAATCATGAAGAGCTTGTTCATCTGTTTTGGGATTGTTGTTACACCAAAATATTCTGGAGGGACATGTCTTTTTTTATGGAAAGAATGTGAATTTTATTTTAACAGAAAAGCATGATTTAAATGGGAGGGGGAAATGTGACCATGTTAAAACACATTTTTTATTTATTTATTTATTTATTGATTCATTTCAGATTTAAAAGAACACAAAAAATATTTACAAAACCACATACATGTAATAAAATAAATTAATACATGAAATGAAAGGTAGCAGAAGAAGAAAAAATCTTATTATATCTGCCCCTTCTTTAAACAAAATCAATTCAAACAATCAATTCAAACAATTAGCAACCCTAACCCTAACCCAACTTTATTATTTATGGTAAATATCATATTCACACCTCCAAATATTTAGAACAAAAGCCTAACTTCCAGATTTCATTGTCTTCTATAAATACAGTATGTATATAAAATCCTCAAATGCTAAGGGCCATCCAGAAACTGTGACACATCTCTTTTGGCTCTGCCCCTTTGCACATAGGTTCTGGTCAGAGTTTAGCAGGTTTATTAATTACCATTTTTCATTATGCTGGGAATTTTTTTATTTTGTTTCTATAAATTCCATAAAAAGGATGCTAAACGTTTCTTTATAATAAACCTGTTAATCCTCTTTGCTAAATTTTATATTCATAAATGTAAATTTGCTAATAAAACACCTTGTTTCTCTCTTTTCATTAAAGATATGGAACTGTTTATCAAATCAATAACAGACTCTACAAATGAAAAGGCTCTAAGGACAATTTCAATATGTTCATCTTTGCATGTTGTGATGTATACTAATTTTGTTTAAGTTCTTCTTAAAAAAACCTTAAAAAAACTTGTTTTTATTATTGAATGAAGCGAATATAACAAACAATTCAAAAATATCAATATAACAGGACATACAATACAAGAACAGGAGAAAAAAAATTAACATTTGATATGATAATAAAATTACACAGAGAATACCATTCTAAATAACAACAACAAAAAGAAAAAAAAAGAAAGAAAAATAACATATTGAGGAACATATGCATAATGCTAAATTAGTAACAAATGTAAGAGAAGTTTCAAGTTTTAGGATAAGCCATTAAAGGTTCAGTATGCAGTTTCTGTAGAACTGCAGCAGTTAGAAATATTTTCAACAGGCAAAGCATTCTGATCCCTCCCCCTCAGAGCCATATGTGGCTCTGCCCCCTTGTGGTCTGTTGAATTTCAAATTCAAGCTCTGTTTTTATTGGCTGATTCAAATTCAAGCTCTGTTTTTATTGGCTGGTTACAAACTCTGTTTTTATTGGCTGGAAAATGGCGGGTCACCTTTTCTTTTTAGAAATGCTTATTTACCACCTGGAGAAGCAAGGGGACAATATTTTTTTTAATTTTTTTTCAGAGATTACCTGGCTAACATCAGTCTGTCAGGAGGTAGTGACAGAGTGAAGAAATATGTTCATAAAAAAAGCTACATACTGCAGCTTTAATATATTTGTATAAGGATTGAGCTTTTGGAATTTTGCAGTGTTTCAGTACATTTTTAAATATACAGTATTTATTTCATTTAAAAAATTGCGGAACAAGGGAGAAATTTTCAAGCAACGAATTTTGTGGATAAAGAATTTTGCCATAAGGATTAGGTTGTTGTTACCAAACTTTAAAGCTTCATTTGTTAGCATCTAATGATGGTATAGAACTCTTAGTTATAATCCAATTTTGCAAGTCTTTCCAAAAATCATTTGTGATATTACAGTTAAAATAAAAAGATGTTCTGCTGTCTCAATTTCCGAATTACAAAATGTGCAAGTGTTGGTTTCTATATTAAATTTATTTTGTAACAAATCATTGCAAGGGTAAATTTCATACATAATTTTGAAAATTAATTTCTTTAATTTTTTTGTGGGAGTGAATAGGAAAGGTATTTGGTTCTGATTATTTTTTGAGAGGAATTATCATAATTTTTAAACAAATGTTTTCTTTTCAAAGTACAGGGGGGAAGAGTATTGAGGTCAAAGTATTTCTTATGAATTTATTATTACAATTTTTTATCTATGAAATTACAACCATTTATTAATTTATTAAAAAACAAGAACTAGTGTTTGTAAACGCCCCATTTCCAAATATGGTATGGGGCTAACACTTGTCCGGCCACGCCTCTTCCGGTTTACATGACACTCCTCCATTGTTTGTGGCTTTCGGGTGGAGAGGGTTCGGCACCGATGGAATTTCCCACGCTGCTGTGGATAAACACAAACACAGGGTGAGCTTTACGTGAACTAAACCCACTCTTTATGCTTTTCACATTAGCCCGTGACATCCACGGGTGCTACTTTGAGCTAGCTAAACAACCTTATGACGCGGTCATCCGACTGCACGAGCGAGAACCGTTAGCTCAGTCGCCTCTTTATTTTGTCGCTTGAGCTAAAATATTATGTTTATTTATGTTTATGTTTATGTTTATTAAATTTGTTCATTTTTTTACAAAAGAAACACAATACAAGACAATCCCATTAATGATACGTACACAATTTATAAACAATTCACCGCAATACGAGATTAATATTTGCTAATACTTTTAGGCTAACGGGCTGTGCGGAGTCCAGGGGTTCCTGCAGCGCGAGCCTCTCGTGCAGTCATCGTCACGTGCCGCTCCATCGCCCTGTCCTGCAACTTCCGGTTTGTCTAAAATGTCCAACTTGAACTTGAAGTCAAAAAGTAAAACGAATGTTTCACATTAGCTTCGGGTAATTGTGTTCGTTTGGACGTGTGTTGATCTAAAAAAATAAAAATAAACCATCCTTAGCTGCTTTTATAGGATTCAAGATGTCATAGGATTCAAGATGTCACAAGGTGGAAAGACATCAGCAATGACCTCAGAAGTTATTAGTGCTGCTCATCATCAATCTGGGAAGGGTCAAAGGTCATTTACAAAAAAAGAAGGAAAAAAAAAAGGAATCCGTCATTCAAAGGAGACTTAAGCTGGGTTTATACTAGCGTCTCACGTCTTTTACCCCCGTTGAGTGAACCCAGCACTGACGTGTGTCACCGTCACCGACCGCATTGAGTGTTTATACTTGGCAAGACGTGGGGGATAAATTATAATAAATCCCTCCCTCTTCCCTCCCTCTTCCAACTTTTTTTATTTTTTTTATTGAATTTATTCATTTCAAATTGTAAAAACACAAGAAAATTATTTACAAAACCACATTATAAAACAAAACAATACATGAAATGAAAGCAGGCAGAAGAAGAAAAAAATCTCATTATTTCTGCCCCTTCTTCAAACAAAATTAACAATCAATTCAAATAGCAATCACATATATAAAAAAATATAAGATATTAAATGATTTCTCACACAAAACCAAAGCAAAAGCTCTCTTCTGTAAAATAAAAATAGGCTTTAGTTACAGTTTTGCACGCTGTACCCGTATAACCGTATTATTAAAAAAAAAACTCAACCATGATTCGAACTCACGTCCTTTGGAGTTGTAGCGCAACATTTTAACCACTCGACCACCAGGACTCGTTGTCTAACAGCGGAGTTTGCTTTCTTTTAAAGGGTGCATGCAGGCGCGCACATGCTTTGGTGTGTGTGTGTGTGTGTGTTGGGTAGTGTGCTGAGGCGCACGGTACAGACAAGTTTCTCTTCAAATGTCTGTCAAAGCAAAAACAAAAAACGCCCACAAACTTTGAACCAATCACACGCTGCGAGCCGCATCGTCGGCTTCTCGGAGTTCTGCTTGGGGGCTATGTACACGAAGCGCTTGCACCGGGGGATCACAGCGGGTGTGCGGCCAAAAGTTGCGCAATGTTTGCTCACTCAACGGGGGGGTAAAAGACATCCGATGGGCCAAGTATAACAAGGCCTTTACTATTCGTACGTCAGTCTTCCCAGATGTGGTTGTCCCAGAAGGTCAGACTGTGTAGTAGGGGTGCGAACCTTTCAGTGTCTGGAGAATCGATTCGATTCCGATTTTTGATGCACCGATTCGATTAAAAAAAAGATTTTCGATTCTAAAACGATTTTCATTCCAGGATCGATTTTCGATTCTGAATCGATTTTCGATTCTGAAACAATTTTTGATTCAGAATCGATTTTCGATTCTGAAACGATTTTCGATTCTAAAACGATTTTCATTCCAGGATCGCTTTTTGATTCAGAATCGATTTTTCGATTCTGAAACAATTTTCTAGGGGTGCACCGATTTCAATTTTCTGGCCGATCACCAATCACCGATTTTTAGAAAGTCTGACCTGCCGATTCTGATTTTGGCCGATACCGATTTTCAGGTGTTAAAAGGTCAAAATGCACCCTAAATTTTCATGATTTTCCGACCTTTGCGAAGGCAGATGCGATCGGTGGATAAAATCGGCTTCCCATTTAAAGATCGGCCGATCACCGATCTCCCCAAATTAAGGAAATCGGGGCCAATCGACCGGCCAGCCGATTTATCGGTGCATCCCTACAATTTTCGATTCTGAAATTATTTTCATTCTGAAACGATTTTCGATTCTGAAACGATTTTCGATTCTAAAACGATTTTCATTCCAGAATCGATTTGATTCAGAATCGGTTTTCGATTCAGAATCGAATCAAAAATCGATTTTCATTCCAGGATCGATTTTTGATTCTGAAACAATTTTCAATTGAAATCATGAAAAGATTAAACAATAATGTAAACAAATAAAACATTTATTTAAAACAATAATGTATGCTTGTAGCAAACATTAATAATGTCAAATAATACAGTATAAATACAGCAGCCTGAATTGTGAGCAGATGGGTATATGAATAGAATGCAGCAGCTTTAATCGGGTCCCGGAGGTCACTGGTGCCTATATCCAGCAGTCACTGTGCGAGAGGCAGGGGACACCCTGGACATGTCTCCAGTCCATCACAAATAATTCAAAATACAAACGTAAACAAAGATTTCAGCCTACTGTATTGCATAAACATTTAACTCAAAATAAAATAGACTTCAAAATCATATTGCATTCATCCATGTTTCAAATGTGTATGGATGGATTTTGTTTAAAAGATTTGTTTGGTAAATCTTTTCAACAAAAGCCATCTATCCATCATCTTTACCCGCTTTATCCTTATCGGGTCCTGGAGGTCACTGGTTCGGGTCAGATTTCTTCTTCTTTCTGCCACCTTTCATTTTATGTATTCTTTCATATACTATGAGATATGGTTTTATTTTCTTTATCTTTTGGGTTTTAATGTAAAAAAAAAAAAAATCGATTTTGGGGCTTTTAGAATCGATTCTGAATCGCCAGGACTAAGAATCTCGATTCTTTAAAAAATCGATTTTTTTTTCCTGCACCCCTGTGTAGTGATTAGAGAAATGGAAAACAACCCAACAGACACAAGAGTTTGATCAGTCTCACTTGATTCTGTTGCTCTTTCCACATCAAAATCAATAATGATTGAACGATCCAGCCTTTTTTCTGGTTTCAAAGTCAGCCAGCTGGAAAGAGAAGTCTAAACTAAAAGATGTATTTATTAGGACTGTCGCAATAAATCAATACATCAATTAATCACATGATGAATGAAAATCATCAACCTCATTTTCATTTATTGGCTTTATCGTTTCTTCGTGTCTCTTTCTACTGAAGACACTGGACGACCAGGGTCTCTGCGGGGTTGTAAAAGGTATTAAAAGGCAGTAAATAAAATTAACACAAATTACAGCCATTAAAAAGTATTAAAAAGTAATAAACGTCATCTGACGAGGTATTGCATTTTTAAAAACCTACACAACTATATTTTAACCGTTCTATCGGCGAAAAATTAAAGCAGAGGTGTGTCTCAGTCAATCATTTGCTTAATAAATGCACTTTATTGGTCAATTTCACTGGGGTGGTGCAGCTGATTTGACGGTTCCAAGCAGAGAGCAGAATGAAGGTGGGGAGAATATGGCAGGCCGATTGAGTCATTAATAGCTGGTGAAGATTCTCAGTCATCCAGGACATGGTAAATTCTAAAAAGTGCAAGAAAAAAAAACAAAGTACAGTATAGTATAATAAATAAAGTCCAGTTGTTTTTGTCTTGAACTTTTTTGAATTTGTCATTATAGCCACATTTTTCTATTACATGATACAATAGCCAACCTCATGCCATACACCTGTTACGACTCTGCTGCCATCAAGTACTGCTGTTTTTTTTTTTTCAGTCAGAATGAATGCAAACGGTCATATCTCAGTCAAAAATGGTTTATAAAAATGGGAAAAATCTATAAATATGTCACTTTGGCCTGTAAGTCGCAGGGCATATAAATTATGCAAAAAAAAAAACTGCGACTTACAGGATGAAAAATACAGTAGTTATTATTTTTCTCCCTCTCTTTTTGATTTGTGCATGTGTTCAGCGTTGAATTCTTTTAATTAAACTGTTCTGTTTTCAAGTTTACAGTTTTTCATTTGCCATTAGAGATATGCTGTGTGTGGGAACAATTAAATAGCTTTTTCTCTTGGGTTAGATTTAAATAACAAGTAGGTCAGTGCTTTTATTGAGGCAAGAAGCAAATTGATGTATCTAGTAATTATTATAAAACTACATTTACTACCAAAGTTTAGGAAGAAAATGAAAATCACAGTAATCTATCACTTTACAATTAGTTGCTCTGAACTGAAGTACAAGAGGTTGCCGCTACGGTTGCAGCTCAATGTCGTGATGGTATTAAAAAATATTGTGACGGTATAAAAAGTATTAAATTTAACTCAAGAATTTCTGTATATACCCTGATGACAAAAGGCTCAACGCCAGTGTTCTTCACTGACCCCCTCCTTTTCTCTTTAAAATCCGTTTAATCGTCCAAAATCGTGTTTTTTGGATTGTTAAAAGCAGCTAAGCTACGAGCTAAGCTGGTTTATTTTGCAAAGACCCGTGTGAGCTTCGCTGGCTGTGACTCCTTCACTGACGAGATCACCTCTGGAGGTGTAAATCAGGGAGAGGATGAAGCGAGCATTTGAACAAATACAAACATAATGGGGGCTGAATCTATTCGCCGAGCCCGTACTAATGATTGATTCATTGTGTATAAGCTTTAAAAATAATCCCACCATCAGTCGGTTGATATTAGAGTTAATATACTCAACAAGCTTCATTGTTTTAGTTTGAGTCTCCTATATGAAACCAGCTGTCTCAGCGTACTGTACTGTGGTAAAAACTTCTGGAAACGTGATTAGCATCGTCTTTTTCCCGCGTGGACTCTCTCCTCTGATATCAACATGTCCTTTTCCGTCTGCAGGTAAAGGTGTGCGTGGGCACAACGTTAAGTGGACAGGATGTGATGTCACAACCTTAACAGCCCCACTGTCTGGTCCACCTTGATGTTTTTGCGAGTGGGGAGCCCCTTCCCCCACTCCAAGGACAGGGCATGTTCGAAATGAAACCTCGGGCAGTGGAGAAGAAGGAGTCGAGCACCGAGACAGGTGAATTCGTCGACGCCCTCTCAGCTAAATATTTACACACAGTACAGAGTGAAAGTGTTGAGGAAGCCAGACTTTCCTGTAACCATTGGAAGTGGCCTTGAGCCATCTGAAGGTCTTTGGAATTTTTATTTATTTTTGACCCATTATCAATAACCAATTCAGTTTATAAAAAAAGTAGCATGTTGTGCGATGGGGTGCAGTGTGTTTTTACAAAACTGAGGAAATCGGGGAAGAAAAAAGGAGTGGGAAGCTTTAAAAGTGTTTACAACTTATGACCAGAAGCTAAAAGTCAAGTGAATCCTTCAGTTGGTCTTGTTGGATGTCAACGATTCATCTAATAGTTCTTTGGTACTCATCTCTTTGGTGCTAAAATATTATTTTAAGTCTGTCAAATGATGCTTTTTTTTGGTATTTTGTTTAAATGCTAAAACAAAGTGCCATAGGATACCACTTTTCCTAAGAAACCTAATGTGTAGGGGTGTAATGAATCTATCGGTAGCTCACATTGTAATAACAATTCCAAGTTTTTTTTTATATAAAAATGCAGAGTGCACGACATAAGATTCTCAGGCACTTGCTGTCCATGCATCACATTAGAGCTACCGTAACTTACCTGCTTTCCTCAGTCTTTCCACCATTTTGTTTTTTGTGTAAAGTGTGAGAACGGCTGAATTGGTCTTGACAAAGAATGATCATGTTCTACTGTGGCTCCAAAGAGTGTCACATAAAGTAGTATCTCACTGGGTTGCATTTGTTGGAGACGAGTTGACGTGTCAAAATTGCAAGAAAATGGGCACATTTTTTATTGCCGTCTCCCTGACTTTAAAGTGTTTAAGACCAAGTGAATAGTGAGTGTGCTTTGTGCTGCAAGTTTTTTTTTTTTTGCAATAACAAATGGTAAATGGAGCTTATTTATATAGCACTTTCCAGCCCCCTATGAGGAGCCCCAAAGCGCTTTACAATACCAACCATCCACCCATTCATACACACATTCATACACCGGTAGCGGCAGACTGCCATGCAAGGCGCCATCCAGTCCTACCGGGAGCAGCTCGGGGTTAAGTGTCTTGCTCAGGGACACAACGACACATGGTGTGGGGAACCGGGATTCGAACCTCCAACCTTCAGATCGGGGGACGACTGCCATTACCACTACGCCACGGCCGCCCCCAAAATAATTCAACCTATTTTTTGTGTTCATGACTCGGAAAACTGTGTTTAAAGCCATATAAATTAATTTGTTGCTCACCTTTACCCGCATTGTACCTTGCTGCAAATATTTTGATTCATTCTGGAAACTCCTTTGCAAATACAGTTCACCAATAGTCACCAACGGTCGCGGATAGTCGCCAACAGTCGCTAACAATTTCCAACATCTCCAATTGCGGTCAACATTGGTCACCAACAGTTTCAAGCGGTCACCAAGGATCGCCAATGACGCCAACAGTCACCAATAGTTTCCAACAACACCAACAATCACCAACAGTTATTAACAATTTCCAACGATCGTCAACAGTAGCCAACAGTCACTAACAGTCCCTAATGATGCCAACAGTTGCTGATGGTCACCAACAGTCAACAATAGTAACCAACAACACCAACAATCACCAACAGTCAACAATGGTCACCAACAGTCACCTATGGTCACCAATAGTCACCTGTGGTCACCAACAATCACAAAAGGTCCCCAGCAGTTATCAATGGTCACCATTGATACAAACAGTCACCAACGTCACCAACACTTGCTAACAATTTCCAACAATCACCAACGGTCACCAACAAACACCTACAATCACAAATGGTCCCCAACAGTCACCAATGATGCCAACAGTCACCAATGGTCACCAACACTTGCTAACAATTTCTACGGATCACTAACACCCACCAACAATCACAAATGGTCACCAATGGTCACCAACAAACACCTATGATCACCAATGGCCACCAACAATCACAAATGGTCCCCAACTGTCACCAATGGTCACCAATTATGCCAACAGTCACCAACGTCACCAACACTTGCTAACAATTTCCAAGGATCACTAACAATCACCAGTGGTCACCAACAGTCACCACTGGTCATCAATGATGCCAACAGTCACCAATGGTCACCAACAGTTGTTAACAATTTCCAACGATTACCAACAGTAGCCAACGGTCACTAACGATACCAACAGTTGCTGATGGTCACCAACGATCATTATCTACACGTAGGCTCTTACACTGGTACATCTTCATCTATAAATCACTCCCTGGTCTGCTGCCTTCTTATATCTTCTCCCACGTGTCACGTTGTCAGTGCACTTACAGCATGTGCCCTTCTGGATGAAAAAGTGAACACAATTAAAATATATATTTCTCTGGTCAACACTATTTGTCCTTTTATCCATGTCACATTGTAAGGTATGAAAAATAGTTCATAACCTCCACCCCTGATAACTGGTTCAAACCTTGAGATGCTCTTGAAAGGTTAAGAGATGTTAAGTGTCTTAATGTACCAAAAAAAAGAGTAAAACTTTCTCAAAAAATTCCCAAGTAAAAGGACTGGACTGAAAATGAGTGGAAAAATCAGCAAATAACATTTTTAGAAGATCCTTAAAAAAAAAAAAAAAATAGAAATCCTGAAGAACTATTCCTTGAGACCTTTTAAAAAGATGACGATAACGTCTGGCTTTTTGAAGGTGAAATATAACAAAACAAAAGCAAAATAAAGACATTTCTTCACTGGAAAGGTGTCTTTAGTGTTGTGTTGCAGATCCC
>JBBPBX010003846.1:0-15869 GCA_038048925.1 Garcialebias charrua | reverse complement strand
GTACAGTATGCCGAGTCTCATGGCCGGATGCTATTGTTAGCCCCATCTGTCCCAGTAAACCACATATTTACTCAAGTGGAAGGACATTGGCCTGGACAGTGCTGAGCCAAGAGAGAGTGCACACAATCATTCACAAGCTTTAACAACATTATCCTACTATTTTGTCCCTTAAACTGAACGGTGATCAAAGGAAAACAAATTTCGATTCCTGTACATTTCAAACCAACACCGGTTTAGTTAGTTTTTTCTTCACCCAAGCTGGAATAAAAATGTAACCACTACTGTATTGTACTGTACAGTAATTTAAATGCACTTTAACCTTTTCTATTTATTAGTGACCTTGCTGAATTATCCATCCATCCGTTATCTTTACCCACTTCTTCCTTTTCGGGTCATTGGGGTCACTGGTGCTCATGTCCAACTATCACTGTGTGAGAGGCGGGGTACACCCTGGACAGGTCGCAAGTCCATTACAAGGACATATAGAGACAAACGAGACAATCAACCCTTCACACTCACACCTAGGGACAATTTAGAGTTATCAATCAGCTGGAGTACTCAGAGAAAACCCACGCATGCATGAAAAGAACATGCAAACTCCACCCAGAAAGGTCCCTTGCCGGGATTTGATCTGACGATCTTCTCGCTGAGAGGGAACAACTCTACCCACTACGCCACCGTGCCCTTTTTTTAGTTATATCATTTGTAAATTTCCAAATGACAATGAAGGTTGTACATAAAGGTTGAAAATTGGATTTATGTCGGGTTTCACAATTATTAATGTGGTTTTTTTTTGTGCGTGTGTGTTTTATTATTTTTTATTTTTTTTAAGTGACAATGAAAGAAACTGCTTGGAGCCAAAATACTTATCACTATTTTAAAATCATGTTCATCTGTTAACAAAAAGCGTTCTATTTTAGAGGGTATTGTTCTGTTTTATCACTGCCTCAGAGATAGTGTAGTAAAATTATGGAAATTTTCAAAGTTGGGAACTAGCTAGAATTTATGGAACTAAACAGAACAAAACCTGGAGTTTAAAATATCAAAGGTTCTCTTTTCAAAAGGAATTTTATATACAGCTTTTTGTTAAACACCATATCTACCGGTACCTTTGACAAAACTATTTTTATTTTATTTTGTTTGAATTGGAATTTGATAGTTTGAATTCCTCCAAACCCGTGGAAAATTTCTTGAAAATTTCCGGAAATTTATCGGATGTTTTCTACCCCAATTAGAAACTGACTTAGAGATAACTAAGAAATATAAGTATCATTAGCAACTGTGGCTGAGTGGTGAAAGCAGTCGTCCTCCAATGGGAGAGTTTGGGGTTCAATATTTTGAATACCGGTACCTTGATTAGATAGAAAGACGCTATGTTTATTATTCTAGAATTGCGCCGCTCGGGGTGGCTGCATGTTCATTCAACCTTTATTTAGTCCGGTAAATCTCTTTGAGCCTTGTGGACTCATTTACAAGAGTGACCTGCTACAAACTAAAGAATGATGAACAGCAATGGTAGAATTTCCTTAAACAATAAACAATAGAAAAACATAAGAGAGAAATACAGATTTTTTTTTTTAAACAAAGTATCAAAAACTAGCAAAACATTATAAGATAGATGTATACAATCAAAAACAAGAACATATCTGCATTGGTTTTTGCCAGGATTCCAACAGATTCTTAAAACCCCTGATGCATGCTCAATAATCCAGGTAGAAAAATCTAAAAAAGCTAAGTCTGGTCCTCTAGACATTCAAAAAACAACACTAAACAAAGCAAAAAAAATTGTAGAAACGTTTCGTCTTTCGTCCGAAAGACTTTCTCTCATTTAAAACCATTTAGAGAGGGCAAGGCCGAGAGCTTTAAGTCTTTTTGTAAGATATTCCAGGAAGCAGGAGCATAATAGGAGAAGGCCCTTTTTCCAAGTTCAGTTCTCACTGAGGGAACACTGCAGGTAATCATGTCCTGAGAGCGCACACTGTAACTGCACTCACACAAGGACATGTAGGAGGAGATGTATGAGGGCAGCAGACCAAGAAGTGATTTAATAATAATAATAATAATAATGTCCTTTTTTGTCATCTGTGTATGTTTCCCATACACAGACGAAATTCATCTCTGCATTTAACCCAACCACCACCAGGTGGTGCAGTGAGCAGCCATAGAAAGCGCCCGGGGAGCTGGAGAATTAGGTGTGCACTCATAGACACCCCAAGGTGTGTAGTGGCCGGGGTGCGAACCCGCGTCCTTCGGGTCCCAAGTCGGAAGCCCTGCCACTACACCATCTTGGCTCCTAAGATGAAAGTGTACCAATGGAAAAGTCTGTGTGAGGTTAATGATGTCCAGTTAACCAGTGAATACAGGGTGCAGTGGTGGGTATGAAAATCACAGCCAGTTATGAATCTTAGTGCACCATGATAGACAACATCCAACATCCGCAGGGTGCTTGTAGGAGCATAATGTTACCGTAATCAATGGAGGGAAGAAAAGTCACAGATACAAGGCGTTTCCTAGCATTCAATGTTAGACATGATTTATTTCATATTTCATATTTTTTATGTTGGAGTAGCTGTGTTACATTCATTCTGAGTTATTGCTTTTGAAAAATTTTAACTCCTTTTTTTTTCTGGATGTAAATCCCTTTTTTCGGATGAAAATTTCCTCTGGTATCTGATGCTGTGTAGCTGGAAGGATTTTTTTTACTGAACTGAAACCTTTTTACTTTTGGGCATTTGTTATAATGCGTAACCATGGCAACAAGTAATTTTTTTTAATAACCAGGAGTAGCTGATTAACATATCAAAAGCTCAAATACCTCAACTACAGCCCCAAATCCCAAATGAGTTGAAAATGAGACGCCGAGGATGAATTCCCGTCAACCTGGCGCCGGTGCTTGAGTACCTGACCGCCGACATCTTGGAGCTGGTGGTAATAATAATAATTAATTCAATTTATAACGCACTTTTCATTACTGAAAATCTCAAAGTGCTACACATATATTGAATGCTACACACATTCATAAACCGGTGGCGGCAGACTACCATGCAAGGTGCTTTCCAGTCCTACCGGGAGCAACTCAGGGTTAAGTGTCTTGCCCAAGGACACAACGACACATGGTGCGGGTCCCGGGAGTCGAACCGCCAACTTTCCGATCGGGAGACGACTGCCATTACCACTACACCACGGCCGCCCTAAACTCGGTAAACTCGGCTCATGACAACAGGAGGACCAGGATCATCCACCAACACATTCAGCTGTCTGTCCATGGTGACGAGGAACTCGGCAAACTGCTGGGAGGAGTGACCATCGCTCAGGGGGGAATTCTGCCCGGCATTCGGGCAGTCCTGCTATGCAGGAGGACCGAGAGACCCACCAGATCTGACAGCAAGCTGGATCCGAGTGGACGGATAGGATTCTGTGGCCAGATTCTTCCGATTCGCTGCAGGAGATTCTTCCTGCCCACAGCTAGCAGCATCTGTAACAACTCTTGAATGAAACCAGTATGATGAGCTACCACAACACTTAATTTCCCTTTGGGATTAATAAAGTATTTTTGAATTGAATGTAAGTACAATCCATTTACCATTCATTGCTACTCTTCAAAGGTGGGCAACGCTAAATAAAAAATTAGTTCCACAATTTCTAAAACGCTTATTAATTTTTTTTAGGTCCACACTTTCAAAAGCACAAATGTCTTATGAAAATTAGGGGAAGCTAATCTAATCCGTTATTTATATATTATATACAAGCCCAAAACCAGAAAAGTTGGCACGTTGTGCAAATCGCAAATAAAAACAGAATACAATGACTTGCAAATCTTTTTCAACCCATATTCAACTGAATAGAATGCAAAGACAATATATTTAATGTTCGAACGGAGAAACTTTATTTTGTTTTGCAAATAACCATTAACTTAGAATTCAATGGCAGCAACACATTGCAAAAAAGTTGGCACAGGGACATATTTACCACTGTGTTACATCGCCTTTCCTTTTAACAACACTCAGTAAACGTTTGGGAACTGAGGAGACCAATTTTTGAAGCTTTTCAGGTGGAATTCTTCCCCATTCTTGCTTGATGTACAGCTTAAGTTGTTCAACAGTCCGGGGTCTCCGTTGTCGTATTTTACGTTTCATAATGCGCCACACATTTTCAATGGGGGACAGGTCTGGACTGCAGGCAGGCCAGGGGAGGACCCGCACTCTTTTGCTACGAAGCCACGCTGTTGTAACACGTGCAGAATGTGGCTTGGCATTGTCTTGCTGAAATAAGCTGGGGCGTCCATGAAAAAGACGTCGCTTGGATGGCAGCATATGTTGCTCCAAAACCTGTATGTACCTTTCAGCATTAATGGTGCCTTCACAGATGTGTAAGTTACCCATGCCTTGGGCACTAATGCACCCCCATACCATCACAGATGCTGGCTTTTGAACTTTGCGCCTATAACAGTCCTGATGGTTCTTTTCCTCTTTGGTCCGTAAGACACGACGTCCACAGTTTCCAAAGACAATTTGAAATGTGGACTCATCAGACCACAGAACACTTTTCCACTTTGCATCAGTCCATCTCAGATGAGCTCGGGCCCAGCAAAGCCGGCGGCGTTTCTGGATCTTGTTGATGAATGGCTTTTGCTTTGCATAGTAGAGCTTTAACTTGCACTTACAGATGTAGCGACGAACTGTAGTTACTGACAGTGGTTTTCTGAAGTATTCCTGAGCCCATGTGGTGATATCTTTTACACACTGATGTCGGTTTTTGATGCAGTACCGCCTGAGGGATCGAAGGTCACGGGCATTCAATGTTGGTTTTCGGCCTTGCCCCTTACGTGTAGTGATTTCTCCAGATTCTCTGAACCTTTTGATGATATTACGGACCGTAGATGGTGAAATTCCTAAATTCCTTGCAATAGCTCGTTGAGAAAAGTTGTTCTTGAACTGTTCGACAATTTGCCCACGCATTTGTTCACAGAGTGGTGACCCTCGCCCCATCCTTCTATGTGGATGACTGAGCATGTCAAGGAAGCTGCTTTTATACCCAATCATGGCACCCACCTGTTCCCAATTTGCATGTTCACCTGTGGGATATTCCAAATAAGTGTTTGATGAGCATTCCTCAAATTTCTCTGTCTTCTTTGTCACTTGTGCCAGCTTTTTTGAAACATGTTGCAGGCATCAAATTCCAAATGAGCTAATAATTGCAAAAAATAACAAAGTTTACCAGTTCGAACGTTAAGTATGTGGTCTTTGCAGTGTGTTCAATTGAATATAGGTTGAAAAAGATTTGCAAGTCATTGTATTCTGTTTTTATTTGCGATTTCCACAACGTGCCAACTTTTCTGGTTTTGGGCTTGTATATATATATCATATATATATATATATATATATATATATATATTATATATATATATATATATATATATATATATATATATATATATATATATATTTATATATAGCCGGCAGCGTTATGCAAAATTTGCACTACACTGCCAACTGAAAAGTAACAAAAATGATCCTAAAAGGATGAAATTACAAAAATCAAAGGATTTATTTAATACTTTACGTACATATATTCTATTCGGCCACGAAATTAACAAAAAATAGAATGAACTTTTAATCCCTAAAACCACTTTTAAATCTCAAATACACGGGTGTGTCGCCACCGCATTTATACATAAAAGTAACCCAAATACATAAAACTAACGACTCACCGTCGAATGGTCGACACAAAACACACAATAAAATACTCCGGCCACGTTAATTTGGCTTGAAACAGCGGGGTTCTCTACGGATTTATCCAAGAAACCCAGCACAACCAACCAGCTGGACACAGAGTTAGCGTCTATAGGTAGTCAACAGATTTAATGAAAAGTAACTAAAATACATAAAAATAACGACTCACCGTCGAATGGTCATCACAAAACACACAATAAAATCATCCGGCCACGTTAATTTGGCTTGAAACAGCGGGGTTCTCTACGGATTTATGAAGACACCGAGCGCAGCCAGCTAGCCACAGAATTAGCCCCTGAGTTCACCTTTAACCCGGAAGATGTCAAGATGGAATAGTCCATTTTTAGTAGGGGGATAAAGAAATCGACCGTTTTTTTATTGCGTATTTAATGATCGTTTTCATCGTAACTATAATTATTTTTATGTTAAATGTAGATTAACAAGCAGGATCAATGTTAGGAATGTAGGTGACTGGCCGGGGCGCGGCGGGGCCGGGGCCCCATGCTGATGGGATCCCCAGGCAACGGCATCATTTACCTACATGGTAGATCCGAGTCTGTTCTCCGCTCTGCCCCCCCTCCCCCCTCCAACCCTCCCTCCTCTCTGCTCTTACGGTGGGGAAAAAGGTAAAACAAGCAGCATAAGAGCTTGTAAATAAGTTTATTGGTTTTTACTGATAGATAATTAGTTATTAGCGGTACTGCATTTTAAATAAAAATAGCACAAATCCGCTTATGAATTATAAAAGTTAGTCAATCCACAAAAACGCTGACAAAAAGTTTAGGTCCACTGTAAGCGGATTAGCGCTTTAGCGCTCCCAAGCGTTCATTTGCCCACCTTTGCTACTCTTATACAGTGATCTCAAGATCACAAGACTACTGGAACTAAGATTTTCCAAATAAATTTTCTCCAGCTGTCAGTCCTCAAATCCACCACTATCTTCTACAGCTTATCAGGTTGTGGAGACAATAATTCCAGGAGAGAAACCTACACATCCCTCTCTTCGCTTCCCCCTGGACAAAAGCGTTCCTAGGCCAGAGTGGATAAATAATACCGTCAGCGATTTCTGGGTCTTCCCCGGGGTCTCTTCCTATTGCGGCATGCCTAGAAAAACCCAAAGGGAGGTGTCCAATCCTTGAGTCTTTTCTTTAATTATGAAGTAAATACCTTACAACCATATCAGGCAAATCTTCTCAAGTGCAATTCTGTGCTAGACTCTTAAAAACTTAGTTTCAGTCTTTGAAAGATTGCACAGTTGGCCCTGTGGTTGGACTGGTTTAGGAAGTTGGACGCACCTGAGGAATGTGTCATTCTTAAGTCACTTATTTAGAGTCCATACTGGTCAAGGTTTTATAGTAACCTATCTGACTGCTGTTCACTTTGACAAGACAGTTGTATTTACTGGCTCCTTTTGTTTATTGTGCTTGTTCAGCACTTGTATGTGCAGGATGGTTTTATAACCCTTCTGCTACACTTGGGTCACAATGGTTCACAAGACAGTAAAACTGAGGCCTCGTGGGTCATTTTGACCCAAGGTTAACACGATGTTATCCATAGCCATTTCAACCATGACTCATAATATGACTGAGCTTTTTATTCCTTTTTTTCTCCTCGCCAATACCTCTTTGACAGTAGGGGTGCAGCACCCTCCGCACACCGACTTCCCACAGCTTTGCAGTTTTTCCAAAATAGCTGTTTCGTAGCTTAAATTTACAATAGTAAACCACTAAATGCAACGGACTCTGGTTATGTATTTGTTGAACTTCCAGATGAGGGGCTGGGCAGCAGCGGACGGCATTACGGCTCCGGCTCCCTGGGCTCTGGATCCGTCGGGTCCTTGTACCTGTCGGACAGTCAGGACTGGGTGGTTTCCCCGAGCTGCTCTCCAGACGAAGGCCCAGGCCCGATCAACGCCATCTCCCCCATGCTGGCCGAAGAGACTCTCCGCTATATGAGTAAGTTCATTTCTTCTAGCACTGCTCTAGTCTAGGATTTCATCAGGACAAATGACTTCTTCTTTTTTTAATCACTATACAACAGACGAGACGTGAGTGATTCTTTTAATACGGCTCACTTTCAGATGAGTGAAAATCCTTGGGCTTTACTGTGGCTATTATTGGCACAGGGTTTATCTTGATGCTAGACTATAATCATGTGTGCGAGAGAGGAACATAGATATCCTGCCAGAGTTAAGTGCAGCTGAGTTCAAAGCCGAGGCCAGAGTCCCGAGCCTTACTGGGGGTTGGTTAGCGTTGCAGGGTGGACAGACCGAAGATGAAGACAGGAAAGAAGTAAAGAGCAATGCCGGGTTTAAACATCCACAATGAGGAGGCATGCGATAACTTCACTGGAAGGTGAGCGCGGGCTGGGTCATTCTATCATTGATTTTGATGTGGAAAGAGCAACAGAGCGTCAAGTGAGACGGATCAACCTCTTGTTCATGAACCTGCCACCAAGAAAAGATATTTGGTATCTGTGTATCTGTGTGTTTGTGTGTTCCTTGAAAGGAAGTGGGCAAACCTTGCGCGTTGTTTAGTTGTGGTAAGGAGGAACTACAGTATACGTTAATCTTCAAAAAGTTAACTTCCTGTTGGTTTTTCCCACACGTGCAACAGTTGCAGCACAGCTTTACTTTTTGTTTACGTCCTACATCGACGTAATACTCATTAATGATCATACTGCGCTCAAAAATACACGTCAGTATGATATTCAGAGATCGATATGAGGAAGTTTTTGCCAAGTGTTCCATTCTAATATTACCGTGTGCTCTACTTATGTTTTGTAAACTCAAACACCGCCTGTTAATAGCACCAGCAGAGACTCGGCGTGCTAATAATCAAATGAACTTAGAAACAATTGCTCGATTTGTAAAACACACCTGACACTGTTTTAATAACCAAAAATATTGAGACAATGCAAAAATCTGGCTGGTTTCTGGTTTCAAGATATGCTACATAAAAAAAAAGTAATTGTGTTAATGCTTTTCCTGTGATTTATCTCTTTAACAAGATGTCAGAGACAGTGTGTGTTTTTACTGTTCTATGTAGCTTCCCTTACCAGCTGCACATACACTACAATGCCAAAAGTATTTGCTCACCCATCCAAATTATGGGAATCCGGTTTTCCAATCACTTCCATGGCCACAGGTGTATAAAATGAAGCATCTAAGCATGCAGACAGTTTTGACAAACATTTGTGAAGAATGGGTCGCTCTCGGGAGCTCAGTGAATTCCAGCGTGGAACTGGTAGGATGCCACCTACGCAACAAATCTATTCGTGAAATTTCCTCACTCTTAAGTCTTCCACAGTCAACTGTCAGCTGTATGATAAGAAAATGGAAGTGTTTGGGAATGACAGCAACTCAGCCACAAAGTGGTAGGCCACTTAAAATGACGGAGTGAGGTCAGCGGATGCTGACGCGCGTAGTGTGAAGAGGTCGTCAACTTTCTGCAGAATCAATCATTACAGACCTCCAAACTTCATGTGGCCTTCAGGTTAGCTCCAGAACAGTGCGCAGAGAGCTTCATGGAATGGGTTTCCATGGTCGAGCAGCTGCATCCAAGCCATACATCACCAAGTGCAATGCAAAGCATCTGATGCAGTGGTGTAACGCACACCACCACTGGTTTCTAGAGCAGTGGAGGTGCGTGGAGTGACGAATCGCACTTCTCCATCTGGCAATCTGATGGACAAGTCTGGGTTTGGCAGTTGCCAGGAGAACGGTACTTGTCTGTCTGCATTGTGCCAAGTGTAAAATTTGGTGGAGGGGGGATTATGGTGTGGGGTTGTTTTTCAGGAGCTGGGCTTGGCCCATTACCGTAAACACCGGTGTATAATACGCTCCGGTGTATAATACGCTTTGGCCAATATTTGGAAATAAATCAGAAAAATCGGTAGATAATACGCTTCGGTGTATAATACGCGCTGCCGTGACAGTCTTTTTTATGGCCACTAGATGGCGCCAGGATACACCTCCAGGTACAGTCTGCAGGTAAACAGACTACAGGGCTCATTAGCGCCCATAGCGGCCGAAACTGGTACTGCACCATTTTTAGGCCAAAATGAAAAACAACGAAAAAGAACCAAAAATGGGTCTAAAAATAAGGGAAAAAATCTGTAGATAATACGCTTCGGTGTATAATACGCAGGACATCCAAATGAGCAATAAAAGTGCGTATTATACACCGGTGTTTACGGTAGTTTTAGCCATAAGTTTTAAACAAAATAATATGTTGTTAATCTAAAAAAGCTAAGTCTGGTCCTCTGGACATTCAAAAAACAAAAAAACAAAACAAAGCAAAAAAAATATGTTGTTAACTCTTAACAGTTTCCAGTATTCTCACTTTATAAATGAACAGCAATAGAGCAGCATTTTACACTGAAACACTTCACCCTCCAACCCTCTAGTGGGCGTCTCCTTCCGCTTTAAGGAGAATTGACACAAAATGGCAACCAGCTTCCTCTGTGGCTTTGACCAGAGGTTCTCGAAGTAAAATCACACAACACAGCGTTCTTTTCACAGATCACTTTTCACAGATCAGAGAGCAGGTTAACCCAATTTTTTTTTCCTCACAAATGCACGCTCTAAAGCCGACCAACAAACTTGCGACAAAAAAACAAAACCTTTTGACGGAACACAGCGTTTTGCGCATGCGTCCGAATACAAGTACGGCAAGCCGGCCGTAGTTAGCTTGTAGCTTCGCTACTTAGCTCTCAAAGAAAGGACTTTAACACCACTTACACACAGTTTTCAACAAAAAAATGTGACAACTCTGATTTTAATAATGATAATAATAATAAATTCAATTCATACCGTACTTTTCATTAATAAAAATCTCAAAGTGCTACAACAAATAAAACAAGTGATAAAATCAAGTAAAATCAATAATAATATCAACTAAGATTAAAGACAGAATCATGTGGAGGCAGAATAGGCCTGCTTAAAAAAATAAATAAATAAAACAAGTGATAAAATCAAGTAAAATCAATAATACTATCAACCAAGATCAAAGATAAAATCATGTGGAGGCAGAATAGGCTTGCTTAAAAAGAAAAGTCTTTAAACCGCTTTTAAAGTCAACCAGTGACTGTGGAGCTCTCAGGTAGTCAGGGAGGGAGTTCCATAGGCGGGGGGCAGCCACACAGAATGCCCGGTCTCCCATGGTCCTTAATTTGGTTCGTGGAATGTGAAGTAGATTACTGTTCTGTGATCGTAGAGACCGGGTGGATGAATATGGTGCAAGAATGTCCTTTAGATAATCAGGTGAAGTTCCGTGTAAGCATTGGTGTGTAATGAGAGCAGTTTTGTACTGAATTCTGTAGGTGACAGGAAGCCAATGGAGGTTATGGAGAATGGGTGTAATATGTTCAAATTTACGAGCTCTCAATAAAATCCTTGCTGCACTGTTTTGAATATATTGAAGCTTCTGAAGATTTTTGCCAGGGATTCCAATAAACAGGGAGTTGCAGTAGTCGAGCCTGGAGGAGACAAAGGCATGGACGAGTTTCTCAGCATCAGAAAAAGTCAGAGATGGGCGAAGTCTGGAGATGTTTCGAAGATGGAAGAAGCAAGTTTTAAACAGATGCTTAATGTGATTTTCAAATGTAAGATGAGAGTCCATTTTTATTCCAAGATTTGTAACAGAGGTGGAGAGGGGGATGTCTTGACCAGAGAAGGAGATTGTTGTTAAAGTTGATGTTTGTATCTGGTGAGGGGTGCCAATCAGTATGGCCTCAGTCTTGGAGCAGTTTAATTGAAGAAAGTTCTGATTCATCCATGCCCTTATTTCCTCCAGGCAGGTAGAGAGGGCAGTGAGTGAAGATGAAGATGGGGATGATGAGGATGCTCCAGTCCTGATGTAAAGCTGTGTATCGTCGGCATAGCAGTGAAAAGAAATGTTGAACTGATTAATAATTTGACCTAAAGGCAGCATGTAAAGGGAAAACAGCAGGGGCCCCAGAACTGACCCTTGAGGGACACCACAGGAGACACCGACTGTCTGGGAAGTGGCATTGCCAAGACTAACACATTCCAGCCTATCGGAGAGGAAAGATTTGAACCAGTCCAGGACAGTGTCACAGAGACCGACCTCCACATGAAGACGGTGGAGGAGGATACTATGGTCCACAGTGTCGAAAGCTGCAGTGAGGTCAAGGAGGACAAGGATGGAGGGAGAACCAGTGTCAGCAGCCATGAGGACATCATTGGTAACTCTCAGCAATGCAGTCTCAGTACTGTGAGCTACTCTGAATCCAGACTGGAACTTCTCATACAGAGAGTGTTGCTGTAGGTGGTCCTGCAGCTGAGCAGCAACTGCTTTTTCCAGTACTTTAGACAGAAATGGGAGGTGGGAAATTGGGCGGTAATTAGAAAAAATTTCGGGATCCAAATTAGATTTTACACCAGACACAGCATTCCTGCGGTTAGCCGGTAGAAGACAGACCTCTGTCATAGGCTAAATGTCTATTGTTTACTACCGTGTACCGTATATATTGCGCATTCCTACTGAATGGTAGTATAAGACTGTTTGAACTGAAAGATAGATAGTGAGGGAGCGAGCAACGTGTCTCTTTAAGAAAAATGGGAGGGAGGCCCCTTGACGTGACATGGGCTGTCGCTCTTCGGTTCTCAAAATGGTGGACGCTGTTGTGGTTTCAGCTCTTTAGCATTTTTCACACAAAGCTTTTAATAAAAAAATCAGTAAACAAGTTCTCAGCTTCTTTTTGCCGAGAAAAACTTTTTACACAAAGGCACGGGTTTCAACTGTAAATTTTGGAGTTTCGACAAGACAGAGTTTTTTCCCCCCAAGGTCGGCCTGTTAGCTTAGCTCGTAGCTTAGCTTCTCAGCTTAGCTGCTTTTAACGATCCACAAACACGATTTTGGACGATTAAAATGGATTTTAAATAAAAGAGAAAGGGAGGAGTCAGTGAAGAACACAGGAGTTGAGCTTTTTGTCATCCAGTGTCTTCAGTAGAAAGAGAGACACGAAGAAACAAACAATAAAGCCGATCATGCGATTACTTGAGTTATCGTTTATCGCGACAGGCCTAGATGTGAACAGTTCTTTTCCCTCCACCTTTTAAAATTGGTTGCAGACTGTAGGACGTGGCAGTGTGGAGCTGCTGTAGATTATTGGTGCCCAAGGTCCAAGCACTCCCAACACAGGAAGTTCATAGTCCCTCGTTGATCCCTGTCCTGTGTTTGGCTCATGAGCCGGTGTCATTTTGTCTTTATGAAGTTTATTGTTGCCAGAGTTCATCTTTCTGTTAAAGTACAACCGACACACGCGTATCTCTGCGAGTGGACTGTGGGGGACTAAAACAATCAAACCAGACTGAGGTTATACGCTACCTGCACCACGACGTTACGCTTCAGGCAAAAAGAAGCCCATACTGAGTCGAGGCTATTTTTAACCGTGGGAGACGGCAGCGGTCAGATCCAGAGGTCACCACGAGCCTCGGATTACCGGACGTGAGCTCATCTGTCGGCAGCAGCTGTCTCGCTCTGTGTTTAATCCTTGCTTACAATGAGATCGTTCGAAAAAGACATTATCTTTGTCCTCTAATGAAATATGAATGCACACTTTTAACCGTAAAATGAGTGTTCAGAATAATGGACGAGTGTCTGGTGGAAAAAGGCCTCTCGGTCCAAACAGTCGCTTCTCTTTACACAGGTGGAAGGAGAAGCTGAGCAGCGTTGGTGATGCCCACTCAGGTCCAAAAGGCGTAACAGACTAATGAGTAGATACTCAGACTGGACAACCTATAATGGTTTTATTTATTGAAGCTCTTCTTCAATAAATCAGCTCCTTCTGTTTCACCTGCTTGGGCTTTTCTCATTCTTCTCTCCAGCTCTTCTTTCGTTAAACAAACTGGTTGTCTGTACATCTGAACTGATCCTTCTTCTCCCTCTCTCACTAGCATATCTTGCTTTGGAGCCCTCTTCTTATTCCCACCATGGCTCTCAAGGCCTCTCCAAAGGTAGCTTTCTCTTCTTACATGCCTGCTCAATTCCCTAACGTCCTTCTTTAGCACAAGAGTGAACAAGGGGCTTTGGTTTTCTGTTTGCGCCTAAAGGCTAACCTTCAGCTCGGAGCCCTTCTTTGCTTTTTGCATGTAGGCAATAGATTTGCACGATAACAGTCAACTGTTGCAATAACACTAAGGTACTAAAGGTAGTATCTCACTGGGCTGTTTTTGGTGTTAGCAACTCACATTAGAGAAAGCAGGCATACTTTTTGTTTCACTCGCTGAATTCTGAGTGCAACCAGCGAGCCGCGCGATCACATTTCACTTGACCAGTTTTTGAAATATCGCAATCTATTTTCTAGGGGTGGGACTCTTCAGTCACCTCACGATTCCATTACAGTTCAAAGGACTGCAATGTAATTATAAAAATATAAAACCAGTGCATTTTGATTACACTGAAACTTAAACGACTTATCCCAGATAAATAAACACATATATAAATATAAATGCTATAAATACTGTATATTCAATATATAAATATATTTTCATGTGTAGCAAAGACTGCAAAAAAGAAGGATTTTTTTTTTAGGGATGCACGATATTGGATTTTTGGCCGACATCCGATATGTTAAAACTTATTTGGCCGATAACCAATACTGATATTTATATACCGGTACGTTCCTTTGTCAGAACATAGCCCTCTTGTTTAGGCTTATTTGATACAAAAATTGTTTAACAGCTGTAAGAGCTGGTGACATATATTCAGTAATAAGTACATTAACTTATATTAAATGAAAAGTGTTGTGCCGTAAGACTATTCATGCTAACGGGGCTAACACGATGTCCAAAAGTTTGTGGTAAAACTCACCCAAGTGCTATCGGCTATTAGCTTTTCAATGACGTCGGAAATGACAACTTGTAATTCGGGTAAGGCTACATCTGGAAAAATATGTCTGACTGGGGGCGATGTAGCGATCGTCAACGTAGTCCAAAAATCTTGGAATCCGACATCCTCAAAGAAAAGAAAAAAACATCCACACGCCGCCATTTTGACTTCTTCCTCTCCGCCGTGATCAGGTAGGCGTGCGTGAGTTCATCACGTTGTGCTGGCGCTGCAGGCATCCTTTTAACTGGGTTGTCATACAAAAACAGCGCCTTTTATATCGGTGAGTTATTTTGATGGAATGGCCGAAGTCCGATATTTAACTTTTAACGCTAATATCGGTCGATACCGATACCATGCAGATAATATTGTGCATCCCTATTGAAAATGCTAAAGAAAAGCTAGCAAAATTAGCCTAGTATCACTGGACATTTATACACAAGTCAACAACTCGTGACTCGTCTGGAAAAAAGATTTGTTTGCAGATTCTTTTGAAAACCTTTAGTTGTACGCAGCACATTTCCTTTGAATGTTCTGAGACGTTCTGAAGACTTCTTCACAAATCCCATTAGCCAACTCGTTGAGATACTACATGTAGCATGCGTTTGGGGGTGGTTGCTTCCATTTAAAGCTAGTTTTGCTCCTACCTTTTGACGGCTAGCCGCCTCACTGTAGTGTTGTGATTGTCACAAATGCTTTGTTGTAGCACTTCCTGTGCAGCCTGGGCCACTTCCTGCAAGAACACCTTACAATTTATGTCAGAATAAAGCCAAAGTGAAATTATTAATTGTGTAAAAAAAAAAAAAAGGTTCCCAACCATGGTCCTTGAGGAACGCTATCCTGCATGTTTCAGTCGTTTCCTTGCTCCAACACGCCTGATTCAGTGATTTTATTACTTCTTGAAGTTCTGCCAAAGCCTCTCAAAACAGGGAAACAACTAAAACATGCAGGGTGGTGTTCCTCAAGGACCAGTGTTGGGTACCATTGGAAAAAAGAAACGTTAGCATGAAATTTTGGACAGTGAAGTTATTTAAAATGGCAGAAACGCATTTAGGTTCAGACTAGCCGTTAGCTCGTCAACGCTATTTATCCAAACTGAACTCAATTAAAGAACTTTACATCTAAATAAGCTTTTCCATTAAGCTCCACCTTAAAGATTTGCTTTATGTCAGTGACTGGCTGCAGTTGAACGGTTATCGCTACAACAGGGTCATTTGACTTCAGTTAAGAAGTAGAATATGAGCTGCTCCTGCTTTTAAATGTAGTAAGTGTTAATACCGCATGC
>JBBPBX010003845.1:58677-80040 GCA_038048925.1 Garcialebias charrua | reverse complement strand
ATATATATATATATATACAGTATATATATACACAGTATATATATTATATATATATGTTTTATATATATATAGTTATATATATATACTGTAGTAGTATTTATATAGTTATATATATATGCTTATCTGAATATATATGTATTATTACAGTATCTGAATATGTATAATGTGTGTGTGAATAAATTGCATCTTTGGTTGTGTCTTGCTAAACATATACAGTATTAAAGTACAGTATTGTATTCCATCAAAAATTATTTAAATATGCTAAACTATATGTTCCTATACATGCAGTTTAATAGCTGTATGCCTAAAATTTAAAAATGTGACAATAGCATTACTATTCAGCGTGTTATGATTGATTAAATGCGCTGATACTTTATTGTGCCAGCCAAATATATAAGGCTGAGTGGAGCGGTAGACGCCTTCAAGATGGCTGCCTGAAATCTCGTCAGCTCCAATAGGCCAGAGCGGGCCATGCGGTATCTAGTGTTCTATATATGATATCTATGAAGGCAACATTAGCAAACACAGAAATGGCTAACTCAGCCAGATTCACAGCCACTGAGCTAAAATCAGAGTAGCTGAGTATCATCCATGATAAGTATTTGGAGGGTGAACCTGGGCATTAACTGTTAGCATCAACTTGCTGGTGAAGATTCTCTTCTATTGAACACCTTTTTTGAGTTTGCATCAACTCTATTTGTCTGTTAGCAAAATATCACATGACGCACTGGTCAGCCCTTTTTTAGAATGGCTTCCAAAGCTACTTAATATTAGTCAACACAATAATGGCATTACTTTTGTTAATTTCACAAATATTGAGCTGAAGTTTGGTGTGGTAGCTGACAGTCATTCACAACAGATGCTCAAAGCACTGACAGGTCATGTGAGATATTTCATGAGACTGCACGTGATGTTTTTTAAAGGTTTGACTAAAACAGCCTCATCTTTTACATCTCTCAGGATAAGGTTATGTTGGTCAAAGCATTGGTGTGAAAGGCAGTGTTCATCATTCGTTCCTTAAAAAAAACGCTTTAATTTGATTTATTTAAGCAAAGAAAAAAATTATATGCAAGAAACAGAAAATTAAAATAATTTAAAGGCTTTATAAAGAACCACAGTGTTTTTAAATGAGAAACTAAAAACATTTGTTTTGTTTTGTTTTTGCCTATCTGCAGCAGTTTTGATTTTCTGTTTTTCTTCAATTGTTGCTCAAATTGTTTGTTCTTTAATAGTGTAATTTCTTATTGGCAGCATGATGGTTAGATGTTGCATTGTGGCCTCACAGCAACTAAAGGCCTGTGCTCAACCCCTGGTTTGGACCTGGGCTCTTTCCATCAAGGAATTTTGGTGAAGGTTTATGGATATTTTTAACAACTATGGCTGAGCACGTTAACTGCCCATGAGCCATGTGTTTGAGTTAGCAGAGAGTTATTTTCTCTTTCAGAGAGAGCTGATTTGATCCTGCATGTGCAGCTGGGTGGTCGAGGTCATCAGTGACAGCCTGTGAGCTGAGAGCTGATTAGTTTATAAAAAACAATTCTCACACGCTGCCCGTGGAAGAGTATCATGACTGGGCTCTGTGCATGTAGAACATCTGTGCACCTGTTGTGAAAGTCTGTCCTTGCAAGTAAAACCAGTTAAAAATCTTCTCGTGCCTTCGAGTGTGGCTTCTTTGAGTACGTAAGATGAACGGAGGATATATTTACCCAACATTTTCTGTCTGGAATTTGCATGTTGTCCTCATGTCTGCATGAATTTTCTCCAGGTACCATAATTTCCGCCCTTTAAGTCGCTCCGCCCCATAAGTCGCTCTAGTCCAATTTGTCCAATAAAGTGGAAAAATCCATAAACATGTCGCACCTCCGTATACATCGCATTTATTATGCGTCACCGCCCTGCTGCATATGGCGGCCACAGGAGCGTGCACGGAAGGACTTTAACAAGATTAACACGGTAAAAACAATTATTTGTTTGCTGAAAATTATAGCAAAAATGTGTCTTAGCTGAACTTTTCTTTAATAAATGCACGTAATTGTCAAATCAGCTGGATTTAAAAAGTAGTTTCGCTACGTGCACGCGCAGCGAGCAAATACGCTTCATTTCTTTAATATTTAGCAAAATAAACACTTAAAAATATATATTTGTAGCTGACATTATAGCAAAAGTGTTTCTGAGCTTAACCGTTCCTTATAAATTCACGTAATGGTCAAATCAGCTGGATTTAAATTGTTTCGCTTTGACGTCTTCCAAACGGTCGCGCGCGCTGCGAAAATAAATTATAAATAAATTGAATTTTAGCTCAAACATCTCATACAGCTAATGGGTTGTAAATATCCATCCAGTGATTACTTTCTGTAAGTCTCATCAAAATCTGTCGTGTGGTTCTTGAGCTATTTTGCTAACAAACACTAGTTCAGACCTCCAGAGTTCAGGAGGCTGGGCTGCGACAGATTGAGTCCGAGCAGAGGAGGCTACTGTCTGACACATGAGCTGGGAACGGTCGGTGGACCCTAGCGTTCGAAAGTGGTACTGCTCCATTTTTTTGTCAGAATGAATGGAAATTGTCATATCTCAGCCAAAAATTGGTCTAAAAATATGGGAAAAAAATCCATAAATATGCCGCTTCGCCCCATAAGTCGCAGGACATGAAAATTAGTTTAAAAAAACTGTGACTTATAGGCCGGAAATTACGGTACTTTGGTTTCCTCCCACTGCCTCCACTCAGGCCTCTCTTTCAAAATAAATCTGTGACCTCAATGTTTAAACAGAAACAGAATTAAATAACATTTTTGCCACTGATGCTAACAGAGTCACGTGGTGTTAGACTGCAGTGAAAAATGAAACGACAACTTGCTGAAATCATTAAGTGAAGGTCAGTTTTAATTAGCTCATAACTTTTCTCAAACACTGGATTCAGGATTAGCCTTACCAGACTCATTCCTACTGTATGATTTTACATGAGCGTCAGCCTTTCTTTACACTTATCCTTTATACATCAATTCACAGTGAAGCACAGGAGCTATAAAATGTTCAGCTTCATGACTGGCAGAGACCTCTGGGATCTTTTAACCCCCCCCCCCCCTCTTGTGGTTCATCTGCGGTTATCTGACCACATTCTAATGTGGTGTCTATTAAAAAGCCATTTATGACAGAAATGTACTTAACAAGTCTGTCATCTCCCCAGCTTTGTTAAAATCAGTTCGGGTGAATGGCTTTGTGGGTTTGTGCCCCCCCACCACCACCCCCCATCCCCTCCTGTGGAGAACTTTGAGGCTGAGGGATTTGACTGTGGCAGACAGGTGGTTTCCCTGGAGAGGCAGGAGCTCAGTACGGAGCCTTTGAAATCCCCTCATGTGGAAAATGTAGCTGCTTACGAGACGACAAGAGGTCCCCACTAGAAATAATGACCAAGTTATTCAATTTCAGCTCTTAAAATCTTACCTCTTGTAGATCAAGTGGTGAAATATTCTGCAAGAGTTTTGGGGAATTAAAAAAGAGAGTTTCAAATCAATTACACTGTACTGTATCTTTCTTCTAAACAATGTCGCTTTGAAGCAGAATATGATTCACCTTGAAAACTGATCCCCCCCCCCCTCATTTGTCCATTTCTATGTTCAGTATGAAAACTCAAATGATGAAATCACTTGTAAGTTGTAAAGAAGAATTTATGCTGCAAGTGGGCTCCTCATATTTGCATTTCTGTAACCGTTGAGCAGTTATCGATAAGATTTAGTTTGCTTTTAGACTATTCTTTGAAAGTTATTTTACACTTTAAGCACAGGCTACAATAATTTGCCTTTTTTCTAATGTGTCACTGCCAATATTCCCGGTTCAGACACTAAAAGGCAAAAAATGTGTGATTTTATTCCCCTTCTGTCGTCCTAATTGCTACATCACCACTTCATTTTACACATAATGATTCACTGATGTTTTAATGGATATGAAGAGAGTGAGTTTTTGTTTGGATTTTGTTAAAACTGCATAATATCCAGAATCAGAAAGTGAAAAAGCTTCATCTGTTTAACCGAGCATTACGCGCTGCAGACAAACGTGCTGGAGCTACCAGCAGAATAATTACAACCGATTAGTTTTCTCACACTGGTCAAACTGTGTTGCAGAGTTCAATCACTAAAAACTCAAAATATAACTCCATCCATCCATCCATTCTCTTCTGCTTATCCGAGGTCGGGTAGCGGGGGTAGCAGCCTAAGTAAGGAGGCCCAGACTTCCCTCTCCCCAGCCACTTGGAGCAGCTCCTCTGGGGGAATCCCAAGGCGTTCCCAGGCCAGCCGAGAAACATAGTCCCTCCAGCGTGTCCTGGGTCTCCTCCCGGTGGGACATGCCCGGAACACCTCACCAGGGAGGCGTCCAGGAGGCATCCTAACCAGATGCCCGAGCCACCTCAACTGGCTCCTCTCGATGTGGAGAAGCAGCGGCTCTACTCCGAGTCCCTCCCGGATGACTGAGCTTCTCACCCTATCTCTAAGGGAGAGTCCAGACACCCTGCGGAGAAAACTCATTTCAGCCGCTTGTATCCGAGATCTCGTTCTTTCGGTCACAACCCAAAGCTCATGACCATAGATGAGGGTAGGAACATAGATCGATCGGTAAATTGAGAGCTTTGCCTTTTGACTCAGCTCTCTCTTCACCACGACAGACCGGTACAGCGCCCGCTTCACTGCGGATGCTGCACCTATCCGCCTATCGATCTCACGCTCCAGTTTTCCCTCATTCGTGAACAAGACCCCGAGATACTTAAACTCCTCCACTTGGGGCAGGACCTCCTCCCCGACCCGGAGAGGGCACTCTACCCTTTTCCGGCTCAAGACCATGGCCTCGGATTTGGAGGAACTGATCCTCATCCCGGCCGCATCACACTCGGCTGCAAACCGCTCCAGCGAAAGCTGTAGATCACGACCTGATGAAGCCAATAGGACCACATCATCTGCAAAAAACAGAGAAGCGATTCTAAGGCCACCAAAACGGATCCTCTCAACACCTTGGCTGCGCCTAGAAATTCTGTCCATAAAAGTTATGAACAGAATCGGTGACAAAGGGCAACCTTGGCGGAGTCCAACTCTCACTGGAAACGAGCCTGACTTACTGCCGGCAATGCGGACCAAGCTCTGACACCGGTCGTACAGGGACCTAACAGCCCATATCAAAGGGCCTGGTACCCCATACTCCCGGAGTACCCCCCACAGAACCCCCCGAGGGACGCGGTCGAATGCCTTCTCCAAGTCCACAAAGCACATGTAAACTGGTTGGGCAAACTCCCACGCACCCTCCAGGACCCTGCTGAGGGTGTAGAGCTGGTCCAGTGTTCCACGACCAGGACGAAAACCACACTGCTCCTCCTGAATCCGAGGTTCGACTATCCGACGGACCCTCCTCTCCAGAATCCCTGAATAAGCCAACACAACCCCACAACATCCAGAGCCCTAAGGAACTCAGGGCGAATCTCATCCACCCCCGGAGCCCTGCCACCGCGGAGCTTTTTAACCACCTCGGTGACCTCAGCACCAGAGATTGGAGAGCCCGACCCAAAGTCCCCAGGCTCCGCTTCCTCAGTGGAAGACGTGCCAGTAGGATTGAGGAGGTCTTCGAAGTATTCCGCCCACCGACTCACAACATCCCGAGTTGAGGTCAACAGCACGCCATCCCCACCATAAATGGTGTTGGTCGCGTACCGCTTTCCCCCCTGAGATGCCGGATGGTGGACCAGAATCGCCTCGAAGCCGTACGGAAGTCATTCTCCATGGCCTCTCCGAACTCCTCCCACGCCCGAGTTTTTGCCTCAGCAACCACCCGAGCCGCATGCCGCTTGGACTGCCGGTACCTATCTGCTGCTTCCGGGGTCCCACAGGCCAAAAAGGCCCAATAGGACTCCTTCTTCAGCTTGACAGCATCCCTCACCGCCGGTGTCCACCACCGGGTTCGAGGGTTGCCACCACGACAGGCACCAACAACCTTGCGGCCACAACTCCGATAAGCTGCCTCGACAATAGAGGCGCGGAACATGGCCCACTCGGGCTCAATGTCCCCCGCCTCCCTCGGAACGTGTTCAAAGCTCTCCCGGAGGTGGGAGTTAAAGCTCCGTCTTACGGGAGACTCTGCCAGACGTTCCCAGCAGACCCTCACAATACGTTTGGGTCTGCCAGGTCTGACCGGCATCCTCCCCCACCATCGGAGCCAACTCACCACCAGGTAGTGGTCAGTTGACAGCTCCGCCCCTCTCTTCACCCGAGTGTCCAGGACATGCGGCCGCAGATCAGATGAGACGACAACAAAGTCGATCATCGAACTGCGACCTAGGGTGTCCTGGTGCCAAGAGCACATATGGACACCCTTATGCCTGAACATGGTGTTCGTTATGGACAATCCATGACGAGCACAGAAGTCCAATAACAGAACACCACTCGGGTTCAGATCAGGGGGGCCGTTCCTCCCAACCACACCCCTCCAGGTCTCACTGTCATTACCCACGTGAGCATTGAAGTCCCCCAGTAGCACAAGGGAGTCCCCAGTAGGCTCGCTCTCCAGTACCCACTCCAAGGACTTCAAAAAAGGGTGGGTAATCTGAGCTGCCGTTTGGCGCATAGGCACAAACAACAGTCAGAGCCCGTCCCCACGTAGGCGTTTTGATTTATAATTTGTTGAAATAGCACAAAAACTGCGGGATGAGAATTGCGCCGAAAAGCGTGCAGAAGAAAAATGGACCACAAAACGCTTCATAAGTATTCTGACTATTATATTTCTGTTCTACCAAACAGAGAAATGGGAAGACTAAAATCAAGCAGAGATCTCAACCAGCCATGAAGTTGAACATTTTATAGCTCCTGTGCTTCACTCTGAATTGATGCATAAAGTATAAGTGTTAAGAAAGGCTGAAGCTACTCGTGTAAAATCAAATAGTATGAATCAGTTTTGGAAGATTGTATTACTGAGCAGGAGGAGGTACCAGGATCAGTCCTGGTAGTGACTGGTGCTGATTGTATCTACTGTGGTGATCTGATCATACAGTGGTGTCATTGATCAAGTCACATGACCTTTCCAACATTAAGTTTTATGTGCACCCATTTATTCACAGCACTTGTTCAAAGTAAAAAATAAAAATAAAAACAGCTAAAGGGCAGCCAATGTGTTTTCAGACGTTTTGGGAAAAATGATGTATGCTTGCATGTTTACAACAAACTTCCTGTTTGCGTTTGGTAGAACAGATATCTATAATTGTTGCTTATCCAAGTGTAAAACTTTGTCTTCAAAGAACTTCCTGCAGCTGCCTTTTTATGTGACCTGTTCAGATATCTGACATCTGCTCCACCATGACACCTGATGGGTGGAGAATCATGTGTGTGGGTGTGGGGAGTTTTTGCTTGAGGAAATGCCAGTGAAAGACAACTGACCTCTAAGTTACAAACAGATGGATGTTATGTACTCATTGTGGACACACACACCAGCTCAGTCTAACACATATCCACAACAATCCATCACCTGGCTTACAAGCACCATAACGATGTTGACGTTAATGAGAATGGAAACATGGAGGCAACTAATGACGCTAATCATGGAGATGTCACGTTGATGCCCCCGTAAAAGGCGGTGATGTTAGTCGATGAGTCATCAAGTAACTCAGGTCTGATGATGTGTGTGTGTGTGCATGTGTATAAATTTAGAGACCTCTCTAAATATACTGTGAAATTCAGCACACAGTACAACATGTTGTTGAGTTGTGCTCATTTGATACATACCATTCACTAGGAAGCACAAGCCGGTGTTTGTGTTGTGTCGGTCCAGTAAATGGTGAGGGTTGAGTCAGGAAGGGTGTCTGGCGTGAAACTCTTTTGCCAAAACAAATGAGAGTTTGTCCAAGCAACACCAAACCTGTTTGTCAAAGCAACGTCTAAACCAGATCAGTCAACGTCCAGGTCAACAACACCCACCACCAGTGCTGGTCAGGAGAAACTGTGCTGCAGAGTGAAATGGAGGATGACTTGCTGTGACGACCCCTGCAAAGGGAACAGCTGAAAGAAAAAGAAGATATTTTTCATTCATTCATTCAACCTTTATTTAGTCAGGTAAATCTCATTGAGCCTCGAGGGCTCATTTACAAAAGCGACCAGCTAGGGTTAAGGTTAATCCTAACCCTAACCCTGCGTATATTTGTTCTGCCATCTTTGAGGCTCTTTAACTGAATTATATACTGGCACGTTTATTTCCATCCAGTACAGTCTAACACGAGTCTGTGAAAGCATCATGGAACTAATTCACTGAATTGTTTTTCTTAACAGCAAGTAGAAGAATCTGAAAAAGCACCCACTGTATTTTATATACAGGTAGTCCCCGAGTCACAACGGAGATCCCTTCCTGCGTCGCATCGTAACTCGAAAATCGGCGTAAGTCGGCAAATACGTCCAAATGGCACCTCATGCCTAATTCTCCAGCTCCCCGAGCGCCCTCTGGCTGCTCACTGCACCACCTGGGGTGGTTGGGTTAAATGCAGAGACGAATTTCGTCTGTGTATGGGAAACATACGCAGATGACAGACAAACACATTATTATTATTATTATACATACAGTACTGTATTTTACCAAGCACTTAGCCTATCCTAACACATTACCCTACATAAAAATAAAAAAACACATACATTTAGGAGCCATAATGAAGGGAAAAAAGATTTAATAACCTACTGGGAGCTGGTGAAGCCTTCCTCCGCCTGTTAGCATGTTAGCTAACTCCAACGTCTGAGGCTGCCTGTAGTTTGCGCGGTCCAGACTGTTTACAGTAAGGCCTGTTAGCATGTTAGCCCCTCCTAACCTCATCTGCCTCCGGTCTGCCTGTCCAAACAATGAGGTCTCCTGTAGTAATTTTCCACTGAGTGCATCAAGCTACTCTCCCCCTCCCTCCTGCTACTCTCCCCCCTCGCTCCTGTAAACTCCGCTGAGTTTAGGTACCGTTTTTTTGGTGTAAAGACGCATAAACCGCGTAACTCTAACAATGTTTTTCAATGGGAAGGCGTTCGTAACCGAGAAACGTTGTAACCCGAGGACTACCTGTATTTTCTGTATTTATCAAATAATCATACAAATGTATTTCAATCGTTTTTTTAATAATAGATTTTTTAAATTAAAAATAAAAAAAATAAGAAAAAAGAAAGAAGAACAAAATGCAGTTTTTACATTCTGATGTCACGTTCTGTTTTGGGAGCAGTCAAATAATTTCATTACAAGCCTTCGCTTCCTCTGTCACATTTATTGTGCTAAACGTTGAGTATAGCTGAAATCAAAATCATTACATAATTAAATAAAAAAAATATAAAAAAACTTTTTATCATTTGAACTTGGACACAAATGCATTGAAATAAAGTCATTTGTTGAATCATGTTGTATTGGTATTAACCAGAATAAATGTGTAAAGACTATACTGTAGATACTGATTGGAAAGGAAAATGGTAAAAAGTACATTTTTTTCTGCATAAAAAATGTAGTTACTATCCTGCAGCTGATTGCAAATCTGGGATCTAGTTTCCTTTCTGTATCTAAATATTAATAGTCTCCCTTACATGAAAATTACTTTCATCTCCGACTCGCATGGAGAGATTAGATTTTAATCAACGTATTAAATATGACTTTCTATTCCTGCAGATGGGGCAAGATGGCAGGCAGTCAATTAGCACCACGCTCTGTTTGCAGTCTCTCAGAAAAGACTGATAAAGTCTTTGTTGTCGCAGGGAGGCTGATGGAGCATAAACACAAAGACAAAGTGACGTGTGGGAATGAATGAGGCAACATAATGACAACCTGCACACACTGGTAAACAATTCAAACAACATTTTATTTTATTTATGAAGCGCAACGCTCGCTTTTCAAGTCTTCCTGCTTTTCAGCGCTCACTTCTAAATGTGACAGCTAACTTCATCAGCTTTAATTTGTGTTATCTTCTTTAAAGTTTCTACATTTCAAATTTAGGGAGTAAATTTATTCCAAATTTGAAGTTGGAAAAGTCTGTGAAGAACTTTGGCCCACATATAAGCAAATAAATAAAAAGGTTTATAGCATATGTCATTCTCCTGTTTGACTAAAGACAGTCTATTTATTAACACACTCTGTTTTAAGATTTGGGCATTTTTTGGTAATGTTATATCTTTAGTGCTCATTTAAGTTACCAAATGTTCCAGACAAAATAAACTTAGATTGCCTTTATAGGCTAGCCATGATTTCTTCCTACCAGTTATTGTTTTTCGAATAATAAAACAATGTATTTAGTTAGAACCTCCTCTCTTGCTTTCTTGTTGTCACTTCTGACCAGGTCATTGCCTGGCTGATAAATGGAGCACACCCACTCCTACCTGGACACACCCAACCACCTACAACCCACTCAGGTGAGTTCAGACCTAAAATACATGTCAAGCATGTAAACTATGTGAAATACTGTGACTTTTAGGCCGAAAAGTACGGTACAAATTGTAGAAAGTTTAGGACTTTGGAGCCACTCATGGAAACAACAATATAAACACAGAAATCTATACTGGAGGACAAATCAGGTATAAATACTTCAGGAGAACAAAACAGTATTTGCAGAAAAGTAAATTTCCAAGTGCAGGTATGTCTAAAACTTTAGAATATTGTGGAAAAAGTTTTAAAAAAAATCTGTAGTTTCAGAAAGTGACACTCAAAGATTCATTACACAGAGTGAAATGTTTCAGCCTTTATTTCTTGTCATTTTGATGATCATCTCTTACAGAAAATGAAAAAAAGGAGAATATTGTGAAGAGGTTCAGTAATGTGAAAACAGTGGAATATTCTCATTTCCTGAGACACTGAAGTTTGTTTTAGTAAGCTATAATCATTAACGTTACAAGAATGAATATATGTAAAATATGAGTTTTACTTTCTGAAACCACTGACGAAAGAAACTGAACTTTTCCCACCATATTCTGATAATTTAATTAAAAATTGTAGATGCGCCTTATTAAACTGCATTAACTGTGTTTCAGCTGTGAAATCGTGGCCTTGAGGACTCCACAGGTTTATATCTGAGTATGTCGACACGTTGTGTCAGTGGCAGGTTTGGGAGTAGAAACTCCCGGGGGAGCCATGGATGAGTCATCAAATTGTGCTTAAATATGTGAGTTTCCTCTGATCTGAACCTGACATTTAGGTAACTGAAAATTACACGTCAATATATTAAATTACATTTTTTAAAGGGTGAACGAGGTTGGCTCAGGATTGTGATAAATGCTCACGAAGTTGCACTGGGAAACCTTGGAGGAAGGCTGCGTGTTTGAGATATGATCATCCCCTCAGACTAAAGACTGTTCAAGTTAAAGTCCAATAATTTATATTGCATCTAGTCTCAGGTTTTATATGCACTCAAAATAAAAATGCCTGTTTTAACCATTTCTTGATTGTGGCAAGACCAAAGTTGGTCATGCAGAAAATAAAATGAACTTGGTTTTAACTCCATGTTTTTTTTTTTAGGTTTTAATTCATAGCTGGTTGCATTTTCAGTTGTTTGCTGCTCTAAGATCTCCAAGAACTTCTGAGCATCTTCGCTCCAATTCATTCTATTTATTTCCCCCAAAAGGCTAATCATTTAGACAGTTCCCTCATGTTCTTCACAATTAAACCACTTAGTGGTAAAGCTGAAGGAATCACTCAGAGCTGCATGTTGCCATCAACCACCTGATGGCTGAGGAAATGAGACTAAAAAGAAACTCCTGGTTTAATTGGAGGGATCTTACTAAAAGTTTTGCTAAGAAATTCACTGATTAAATATTGTAAAAGGTAATAACTTGCACTCTGACATATTGCTCTGCATTCTTGAGTTACTAGTTGGTGGTTGAAGATTGTTATTACAGTAAAAAATATCCTGGTGTAAGCAGTCTGGTTGAAATGACACCTGAGAAAAGTGCAGATTTGTAGAAGGTGTTGCTGGAAAAACCCTTGGTCACTTTACTGATGCTTATGAGAAGTATGAAATCATTCACTGAATACACTGAACTAATGAGAGTTTTCTCCAGTTTTCCAGATACTGTACAGTATATGGATGTGCAGCACTGGAATGTGGGTCCACATGATGAAAACGAAGAATTCTGCAGAATCAGCTGAAAAAGCTCCAGTCAAGTCTTGCTGTAGTTTGTAAAACGTCCAGGAATCAGAGACGCAGAATCTCAGTTTACGCAAAAACATTAATTTCTTAAATATAAAATGGGGTCAAGCAGGACAGTGAAGCAGAGCTGTCATTTCTAACCTGAACTAAAAAATATGAACACATAATCCCTGTCCTGGCTTCTCTTCACTGGCTCCCTGTCCACTATCGGATTGATTTTAAGATTGTATTGCTTGTTTTTAAAATCTTGTCTGGCCCCGTCATATTTATGTGATCTTATTAAAATCTACACTCCAGTAAGAGCACTCCGATCTACCAACCAGTTTCTCTTAGATGTCCCCAGATCCAGAATGAAGTCCAGAGGTGATCGAGCTTTTGCGGTTGCTGCTCCAAAGCTGTGGAACAGTTTACCTGAGAATTTAAAGAGCGCTCAGACTGTTGACACTTTTAAATCTTTGCTCAAGACTCGTCTGTTTTACTTGGTGTTTGATCCTCGCAGAGTCTGAGAACACATTTTGAGCAGATTTTATTGTTGTTGTGTTAACTTTATTATGTTTTAGTGGCACTAGATCAGGGGTCTGCAACCTTTACGATGAAAAGAGCCATTTCTGCCCATTTCTTCACTAAACTAAACGTGTCTGGAGCCACAATACCTGCTACAACTGGGATTCTCAACTGGAGGCCCACGGACCACTTTAAGTTTGTTGGAGGGCACTTTTCTGGACAGTAGGGGTGATTTTATAAAACTAAAAGTCAAAGTCAAAGTCAACTTTATTGTCAGAACTGCAATATGTACAGGACATACACAGGATTGAAATTGCATTTCTCTCTCAGTCCCTCGGTGCAACAGTAACCATTTAAACACTAAACACTAAACAATTAATAAACAAGCATAAAATGAAATAATCTAAAATCTCTAAAGAGTTTTAATATTTCTTGATATTTTTACACTCTCACAAAATAAAAGATGACATTCTTGTAAATAAGGAAAAATAATAGTTTTTGCCCAGTTTCTAAAACTCAAACAATAAACTATGCATTCTTGTGTGATTTTTTTTATTGTAGAAAAATTTCGTATCCTATTTTGAAGAAATAAAGTGAAAGTGAGTATGTTTTACTCCTTGTAATGTTTATAGTACTGTATTCATATATTTGTCAAATAAATTAAAGGAAAACTACTAAAACTAGCCCTTTTAGTTGTTGTTATAACAACCAATAAAATTCAGTTTTATTGATTGGTAATAGTTTTGGTCAAAGCTTGAAAGAGCCACTGCAGAGGGGCCAAAGAGCCGCATGTGGCTCCAGAACCGCAGGTTGCAGACCCCTGCACTAGATGCATTTTACTCTGTTTTTTTTTTTGGGTCATTTGCTGACACGCCTACTGAATTGATTGACAGGTCGGTTGGGGGAAAAAAGGCACGGGCTGCGCAGCGGTTTTCTGTGTTTATAGGTTAATAAAAAGTTCTAAAAAATAAAATAAAAACAGGGAGCGCTGGTCCAGCACACCAGAACACCAGGAAATATTTAGAACCTCGCGCAGCCACGTTGGACATGAGTTTAGTTCGCTCGTGACAAATTCATTCATTTCTCATCAAGGAGGAAGCGATCACTTGACTTTTGGCAAAAAAAAAAAAAAAAAAAAGTCCAGATCAGGGATGAAGAAGGGGAATTTAATACATTTGTGTCTCATACAAAACAGTCCGGCGCCGGGCAGTTTATTGTGAGACGATGCGCCTCGCGTACGCGGTCGTAAAATTTGAGCTTTGCGCGTCCGTGCCCTGCGGGGCTACGCTTGTGCCTCTGCGTACGTACGGCGTACAGCGACGTACTGCCTTACGCAGAGCTCTGCTGGGGCCTTTAGTGTAGAACCACTAGACTGAGGAACAGCTTCTACCCTGAGGCTGTTAGACTCATGAATCTCTGACCAGGATAATCACTGTAATGCCACTTGATTGTTGAAATGTGCTGCTGACCATCCATCCTGCTGATCTCATGCTGCTGATTTATTTCATGTTGCTGTGTTCATTCGTGCTCCTTTGCTCAGACTCATGTTCGTGCTGCTGTTGTTTTGGCACATTGTTTTGGTACTATTTATGCTAAGTGTATTCTTAGTTATTTCTTAGTTCTTAGATCTTATTACTGTTTTTCTTTACAATTTGTACTTTTGTTGGATGTAACTGGGACCCTGTGTACACAAATTCGTTCCACCACATGTAAAATACATGTGTTACAAATGACAATAAAGAACCTTGACTTGACTTGATGCTGGAGGGGACTTGGGTTTGTGTTAAAAATAAAGCTGGTTCACCGTCAGGCGTAAAACACGAGTTTTAGATTTTAACACTGGGTTCAGCTGCAGTTTTACGATGCTCCTAACTTTAATCTTTAGAGCTTCACAGTCATATGTATGTTGTAACCAGAATGACCCCCTATTAAAAAACAAAATAAATGAAAGAGGCTTTTAAATTTGTCTAACACCCAGGCTATAAAAATAAAACTGTAGGACGTTGCTTTCAAATAGTTTATCCCACACCGCACCAATGGTTGGTCACGACGAGTCTTATAAACCAAGCCAGCCTTTAACAAAGAGACATTATTATTTTATTTTCCACTGAACATGTCTTTAAAGACTGCCCTTTCTGAGTGACTGAAATATTTTGTTTCATTCCAGACATTCGGTGTAATCCCCAGTTATCTGCGAGGCCCATGCAACACAACAGCATCAGCTGAGTTTATGTGCAATTAAAAGAGCTCGTTTAGCTGCTGCTCAGCCGTCGAACAAAAGAAAACTGAGCGCTCACATATTTAGGTTCAGAGAGTGCATCAATGAAAATGCAAAAGCGCAGTCTCTTGTGCGTTGCTGCTGATATGGAAGTGCTTCCCATTAACTACAGTTTCCATTCAGCATCCCTCTGGAGAACAAAGGATAATCAAATCTTCCGCAGTGGTGTTTACTTCAAGCTTTTTAAACCGCAGCAAACTCTAAACCTACAGAGCCGCGTTGTGTCCGAGCTGAAGAAAAAAACAAACTAAACTATGGTTTTGTTGCCCAACATTCTGCGATCCAACTCCCACCCTCCAGCAATCTTTCATATAAAATCAAATTTGTGGTTTGATTAAATTTCCTGCTCGCTCTCATTTGCATAATCACCAGCAGAGCTGCAATGGCTGTGAATGAAAACACGTGGTAATCTATGCATCTGAAGCAGAGATCGGTTTGTTTTCGGGTACGACAGAGGGCATGAATAATGCAGGTCGCAAATGCACGAGGCATTCTTAAAGTGAGTGATTCAGCATTCATCTTCATTACGCCAATCAATATGGCAAAAAAGATTTTTCAGCATTTCTTACAAACCCATTACGTGTTGTTTCGGAGATCAATAGTTCACTTTGTAAACATGGAGATGGAAGGGGTGCTGGAACATAAAAAGCATATTACTGAGCCCTTCTGGTTGTGTGGAGGCCTGGATTATCAGCCTTAATTGAGCTGGAGGAAACATCCACTATTAACTATCCTTGAGCAAAGCAATGCAACGATTTATCCACAAATTCCCCTTTCAGGGCCGCTGCAAGAGAAGTAGCTAACACATGCATTCCCAGAGCCATCATATTTATTATAAAAAAATTTTTTAAATGCCAGTGATGCAAATAACTGATGAGAATATTGATTGTAATCTAGTTTCAACAGCATTTAAAATTGTTTATCACATCAAATAATAAAACATCTTGTAAAATGTGTTGGTTTGGTCTGTCTGTGTTCATTCGTCTGAAACATTATCAAAGTAGCTTATGAACCAGTTGATGACTTAATAAAGCTCTCTGACAATATTCACTATAAAAGCAATGGAGTAACTATAAATCTGAGAATTTATGGCATAAGATGTTGTGATGCAGTAGATCATGACATCTTATGCCACGAGCTTTCAGATGTTGGTTTCTCAGATCACACTATGAGATGTTATCTAAGTACTCAAACCTCCTACTATGATCACATCACTCCTGTCCTGCAGCAGCTCCACTGGCTCCCGGTTAAATCACGCATCATCTTCAAAATTCTACTCCTCACGTTCAAATCTATCCACAACCTTGCCCCTCCTTATCTATCTGACCTCCTACAAATCTCCATCCCATCACGCTCTCTCAGATCCTCCTCTTCACTACATCTCCATGTACCCTCTGCCCACCTCTCCACCATGGGGAGCAGGGCCTTCACCTGCTCTGCCCCTCACCTCTGGAACGCTCTACCGCCAGACCTTCGAAACACCACCTCCCTTTCTCTGTTCAAGACTGCCCTGAAAACACATCTCTTTAGACTAGCTTATCACTAACTTTACTAAATGTATTTTTATTATTTTGCATTTTATAATCTTTATGTATTTTATATTTCAATTTGTCACTGATAATGTTTGAACTGCATTGCTTTGTTAAGTGTCCTTGGGTGTCCTGAAAGGCGCTTTTAAATAAAATGATTATTATTATTATTATTATTACTGTATCTCTCTGGCCAAAGGCAATGTGTTCAACCCAACAGGACTTGTCAGAGTCAGAGTCAGAGTCAGAGAGTCTTTATTGTCATTTGCACCGCATGTGGTACATGAGATGAAAACGAGATTATGTACACGAGGTCCCAGTTACATCCAACAACAAATGAAAGAGAAAAACAGTAATAACATCGAGAACTAACTAAGAAAAACATCAACTAGTAATACACTAAGCCTAATATAGTGGGAATAAACAGCAGCACGAACATGAGTTTGTATGAGCAGATGGTCACAGATGGTCACAGATGAACACAGCAACAAGAAAACATATCAGCATCACCATGATGTGATATTTTGCAGTGTTTATTTTAATTTTATTTTTATTTATTCATGAGTCTAACAGCCTCAGGGTAGAAGCTGTTCCTCAGTCTAGTGGTTCTACACTTGATGCTCCTCAACCTCCGTCCTGAGGGGAGTGGGGCAAAGAGTGAGTGTGCTGGATGAGTGAGCTGGATGAGCTAATTAGCTAATGTATGTATTAATGTAGCTAATTAACTATCAATAATGGTGTACCACAAGGCTCTGTCTTAGGACCCACTCTCTTTACAATGTATATAAGTACAGTAATGTAGGTCAGAACACTCTTGATGCCTCCTTGCAGCTCTATGCTGACAATACAGTTGTTTATTGTCGAGCTAACACAGCTGCCAAGTTCCAGCTTCTACAGTCTGCCGTCACAGTCAGATTTGTTCCGTCTCAAACTGCTGCTAAATGCTGATAAAACCAAACGGATGTTGTTTTCAAGCAGAGAGTTGGTGCCAGCAGTCCTTCCTTCTGTCTTATCCATGCATGGTGTTCCTATTGAGTTTGTGGAATCTTATAGACAGCTACAGTACTTGGGAACTTTGGTCGATTTGCATGTCTCTTTTAAGCTGGATGTCAAAAAACTTGATAAAGAAACTGAAATTAAATCTGGGTTTCTTTTTCAGAAATAGCTCTTTCTTAACGCTGAATGCCAGGAAACCACTTGTGACTGCTACTTTCCTTCCATCCACTGACTACAGTACAGTGATAGTATTTACCTGAATGCTCCTGCCAGCTGCTTGCAGATGTTGGATGATCCTGCCAGCTGCTTGCAGATGTTGGATGATCCTGCCAGCTGCTTGCAGATGTTGGATGCTGTCTATCACGGTGCGCTAAGATTCATAACGGGTTGTAACTACCGTACCCATCACTGCACCCTGTACTCATTGGTCTACTCGTTATCTACACATAGGCTCCCACACTGGTTCATTTTCATCTATAACTCGCTTGTTGGTCTGCTCCCTTTTTATATCTCCTCCACATGTCACGTCGTCAGTGCAGTTACAGCGTGCGCGCTCAAATCATCATCACCTGCAGCGTTCCCTCAGTGCGAACTGAACTCTGAACTGAACTGAACAAAAAGGTATTTTCTTAATCTGCTCCAGTAACCTGGAACATCTTGCAACAAGATCAGAAGCTGTCAACTTTGACCTATTTTTGGGATTTTAAGCAACTGATACGAAAAGTCAAAGCATACTTGTTCCTGTTTTTAGCATTTTAGTNTGTTAAGTGTCCTTGGGTGTCCTGAAAGGCGCTTTTAAATAAAATGATGATTATTATTATTATTATTACTGTATCTCTCTGGCCAAAGGCAATGTGTTCAACACAACAGGACTCGTAGCTAACTAACTGTCAATAATGGTGTCCCACAAGGCTCTGTCTTAGGACCCACTCTCTTTACAATGTATAAAAGTACAGTAATGTAGGTCAGAACACTCTTGATGCCTCCTTGCAGCTCTATGCTGACAATACAGTTGTTTATTGTCGAGCTAACACAGCTGCCAAGTTCCAGCTTCTACAGTCTGCCGTCACAGTCCGATTTGTTCCGTCTCAAACTGCTGCTAAATGCTGATAAAACCAAACGGATGTTGTTTTCAAGCAGATATGTTCGTGCCAGCAGTCCTTCCTTCTGTCTTATCCATGCATGGTGTTCCTATTGAGTTTGTGGATTCTTATAGACAGCTACTTGGGAACTTTGGTCGATTTGCATGTCTCTTTTAAGCTGGATGTCAAAAAACTTGATAAAGAAACTGAAATTAAATCTGGGTTTCTTTTTCAGAAATAGCTCTTGCTTAACGCTGAATGCCAGGAAGCCACTTGTGACTGCTACTTTCCTTCCATCCACTGACTACGGTGACATTATTTACCTGAATGCTCCTGCCAGCTGCTTGCAGATGTTGGATGATCCTGCCAGCTGCTTGCAGATGTTGGATGATCCTGCCAGCTGCTTGCAGATGTTGGATGCTGTCTATCACGGTGCGCTAAGATTCATAACGGGTTGTAACTATACCGTACCCATCACTGCACCCTGTACTCATTGGTCTACTCGTTATCTACACATAGGCTCCCACACTGGTTCATTTTCATCTATAACTCGCTTGTTGGTCTGCTCCCTTTTTATATCTCCTCCACATGTCACGTCATCAGTGCAGTTACAGCGTGCGCACTCAAATCATCATCACCTGCAGCGTTCCCTCAGTGCGAACTGAACTCTGAACTGAACTGAACAAAAAGGTATTTTCTTAATCTGCTCCAGTAACCTGGAACATCTTGCAACAAGATCGAAAGCTGTCAACTTTGACCTATTTTTGGGATTTTAAGCAACTGATACGAAAAGTCAAAGCATACTTATAATAATAATAATAATAATGTCTATTCCTGTCATCTGCGTATGTTCCCATACACAGACGAAATTCGTCTCTGCATTTAACCCAACCACCTACCAGGTGGTGCAGTGAGCAGCCCGAAAGCGCCCGGGGAGCTGGAGAAATAGGTGTGCACTCATAGACACCCCAAGCTGGGTAGTGGCCGGGGCGCGAACCCGCGACCTTCGGATCCGTAGTCAAAAGCCCTGCCACTAGACCATCTTGGCTCCTANCTAACCTCTATAAATAAAGGTTAGATGAAAAAAAAACTAAGTAAAAGTTAAAAGTAGAAAACAGCTTAAACAGTAACTGAAGGAACTGAACTGCATTATTTCAATATATTGTCATAGAGATTTTTTTCTTCTAAAATTAAAGTTTAATCTTTTGAAAAGTTTAAAAGTTGAATTAAAAGGCTGAGCTGAACATTTTGATATGAAAATGGCTAAAATAGCTTAAAGAAAGCAGAAGTAGTTAGATTGAAACAATGTACGAATAAAAAGAAAAACAATAGTATAAATGATAATTTAGCGTTCATACAGTTATCTTAAAGCAGTGAAGGTTTACAAGTTTTATAAATCTGGCGTTGTCGTGTACTGTTAAGCAAAAATGTTTGAGCTCATTTGCATTTCAGACATTTTATTGTCTGATCACAGAATTATGACTTTTCTTTGTTAAATCACCACTGCTTTACTTCTTCGTCGTGCGTCTCCCAGTCATGCAAAGAACTCTTGAACAATAGAGTAACTTCTCCATGAATTTATAGCCCTTCATCAGATGTTATGCATCATTCCGCTGCTAATTTCACTTCCTTGTCGAATATATTCATGCGACCTCGAGGCAGCAGCAGAATTAGCTTTAGTTAATGGCACAGTATTAATTCCTCTTAGTCACAACAAAATACAGTAAAGGGATAATGTGTGCATGAATTTTTCAGATGCACTGCAGCAACACAGGGATCGACTGCAGAAAAAGAACTGTTGATTAAATGCATTATTAATGCTTCAGGATAAAATTCATATTTGGCACCTGCAGGGTGGAGTGAAAACCCAATGAGGAGTCGATATTCTCAGTTTAAGTTGCTGAGCACATAAAACGGTGAGAAATAACCTCCACGACATTGCAGCTCAGTGAACCAAGCACTCGTTCTGCTTTTATCACTCGGCGTTGTAAGATTCTTCTTATATCTGTTGGAAATGGACGCGATGCTTCCAAGTCAGTGAGTTCCTGCAGCCTTCTCCTTGGAAGTTTTAATTAGAACAGCAGTCACTCGTGCTATCGTTGTTTCAAGAGAGCTGCTTCCACATTCCTCAGATGCCCACTTAATCACAGGAGAGGCCCACAGTGAGAGGTCTGTGCAGGATGGCTGCCTGCTGCGTCCTCTGGATCCTAAGAACACACACAACAATGGAAACTTCTACAGCAACTTTATTCTGAAAAGCATTATTAGTGTCAATACATTTTTTTTATTTTGTTCTGTGAGTTGGCATGAAGACATGACTTGGGGTGGCGTTAATATCTAAAATCACTGAAGCAGCCCAAGTTTGTGTATTTTATTGTACTCACTGTTTAAAACGTGTTGCTCCACATTATTCTAGTGGCTTCCAGTTTTGATTTGTTAACAGCTACAACTCCATGTGTGTTGTTGTCTTTGTTTAAACCAGTGTTACATAAAAGTGCAGTAACTGCAGGATGCTGCCCCCTGTTGAAAACTGATCTGCAGCTTGTGTTTTACCTCAAACAGATTGTTTTTACATGTTCATTTTCAAAATGCTATAGGTTATTTCTGACGTCACGTGATTATTATTATTTTATTTGCAATAAGTTCCTTTAAAACAACCAAACAAGGAGTTCATCTTTTTTTATTTCCAAAGAGGATTATTTTGGCGCACTTAAACAGGTTTTCAAACTAAACCAGTCACTGCGTGTTGTTGGAGCTTCGTTAACTTTTAAAAACCTTGTTTCTCTGAAACGTGCAGATGTGACTGATGTTTCCACAGAGCAGGAAAACAACTCCGTCCAAATGTGGTTTGGAAGAAAAAGG
>JBBPBX010003845.1:38893-53909 GCA_038048925.1 Garcialebias charrua | reverse complement strand
AGGTAGTCCCCGACTTACGAGCACATCGACTTACGAGGTTCCGGACTTACGAGCGGACTAACGAACAGTAAAGTTGTACAGAACATACAGAAAATACAGCACTGGTATGTGTTTTTAGATGAAAGTGTGTTAGCTAACCGTTTGTAAACAAAGTTCTGTGCATGTTTATGAACCAGTACGTTTGTGTTGAAAAACGGGTGTTCGGCGCAGCGCTAGCATACATTTTCCGACTTACGACCAAAAATCCGGACTTACGAAGCGACACGTGTTTCGGGTTCCGACGTACAGATTTTCAACTTACGAGTGATTTGTAGGAACGGAACTCGCTCGTAAGTCGGGGACCACCTGTATATATATATATATATATATATATATATATATATATATATATATATATATATATACAGGTAGTCCCCGACTTACGAGCGCTCTGACCTACGAGCGTCCGGACTTACGAGCTGGCGAACGAGAAGTAAATTTGTAAAAAATACAGCACTTTTTTGTGTTTTTAGATGAAAGTGTGTTAGCTAACCGTTTGGAAACACGTTTCCGACCATGTTTATGAACTAATATGAACGTTTTTGATGAAAAACGAGTGTTCGTAGTAGCGCTAGCATAAATGTTCCAACTTACGAGCGAAAATCCGGACTTACGAGAACACGTGCTTCGTGTTCCAACTTACGAATTTTCGTGTTACGAGCAACTCGCAGGAACGGAACTCGCTCGTAAGTCGGGGACTACCTGTATATATATATATATATATATATATATATATATATATATATATATATATATATATATATATACATATATATATATATATATATATATACATACAGTGTATATATATATATAGTTGTTTTATATACAGTATTATATATATATTAGTTGTTTTGTCTCGTTTGTCTCCATGTGTCCTTGTGATGGACTGAAGACCTGTCCAGGGTGTCGCTGCCTCTCGCACATGCAGCTGGATATGTGCACCACCTGGCAACTTGAAAAGGAAGAAGCGGGTTAAAATTATGGATGGATGGATGTGTTATTTCTAATTCTGACTGCTCCCTTGTTCAGTGCACAAACTTGTCTGAGGATTTGGCAACTGTTTTACGCTCTTCCTGATGCTATCACAGACCGCCGAGCTACCACAGCCCACATGTGGAGCAGATGGCTGCCATGCCTGGGGGAGCAGATTTGGGGTGAGGGGGGAGTTGCTCAATGGCCCAGAGTGTGGCAAAAGAAGATGGAAGCAGATGTTGATGCTTCACCTTTCCCATCCACATTTTAATGTTACGGTCAGTGGGATTCAAACCAGGCGCCTTCTGATCAGACTGTCTTCTCTCGCCTCTGCGCCACTGCTCCCCCACATCAGTTCAAATAAGACGTTCATTTTACTAATGCGTTCACAGACTCAGCAGCACCATCAACACATTCATGATCTTCACAGTAACACGATTGTTGTTTGGCTGACGAAACCGTGACAAACTAAACAAATGGAGTCAAACGTGCATCAGTTTAATATTTACCACTGAAGCATCGTTTCACGTCGGTATGCTCAGTGATGTCACAATCCCTTAATTGGCCAGTTTTTAACTGGATGAAGACTTCTGTCCTTTTCTTTATACGCCATGCACTGCGACTGATGTCTGTTGATGCTATGACACACAACATGGCTGCAACGTCACAGACAAACCTCTGAACAGGAATTACTGTTTTTGTGTTGTTGTTTTTTGAAAACCTAGTCAGCTTTATAGGTGGACTCCAACTCCTTGTTCTGTTTTTGTATGGATGTAAATAGTATTAAATTATTTACACGTTGTATTTATAAAATGCACATATTTTAACATGTGCAATCTATTGTTGCACATGCCGAGATAACTTTTTGTGATTACACACAAGCCTAAGCTTTTGCCTACTGGACTGTGCAGATGGTTAAATTCTGGAAGAAATGAGATGGGATTAAGATGTAACATCAATATTTAGATTTAAGCAAATTTTCACTATTTGCATTTTTCAACTTGAAGTTTTGCAGATATAGTTTCTGAGGTGAGTGGAGTCATTAAAGTAGCTTTTTGTGCAGAATTTTAGTTTTATTGCAACAAATGATGCTTACCTCCCTTATTGTTATCTATGCTTTTAATTTGTTGTATGCACATTTTTAGTAAAGCATTTTTTAATGTTTTGACTTTATTTTGCAGAAGAGAGCTGTGAGAATTATTTTAGGAAAACCTCATCGTCATCCATCAAATATATTGTTTAATCAACCTAAGTTATTGAAGTTTTATGATTTGGTGGATTATAATATTTCATTAGTCATGTATAAAGCTCAAAACTACTTACTGCCTCCTAACGTTCAAATGTTTTTTGATAAGAGAAGGTCTTGTTATACTCTTAGGGGTACTATAGAACCAGTTTGAAGAGTCGGACTGTTTCGATACAGGGAATTGATTTATGGAACACTTTAGATAACGATATAAAATTTGCTAGATCGATGATTGTGTTTAAAAAGATGATCAAATCTAAGTTGTTAACAAAATATGAAAATATTTAGTTAAATCCATTGTATTAGGAAACTTTCTAGTTGACTAACGAAGGTTTTTTTTTTTTTCATTCTATTACTTGAAAAACATTGCTTGAGTTGATTGTTTGTATTGAGTTTGCTTTTGTTACTTTGAAAAAAGGGGCAGATATTCTTCTCTCTGCCACCTTTCATATTTTATGTCTTTTACATTTTACACTGTATGTTTATACATTGTTTTTCTTTTATATTGCTGTAAAATGAATAAATTTAATTAAAAAAAGACAACATCAGACTATAAATAATTTACATTTTATTAGTATGTTGAGCTCAAACAAGTTAAGAATAATTTGTTTTAACTGCAGATTTCTTCTTTTGTTGTAAAAAAAAGTTAAGAATGTGCTTCTGTGTACTGCTGCAATAAATATGCTATACAATCCTTTAGTCCACTTTCATTCTGCCTTTTATGGTAACTGAGCCAAGACATTTAACCTCAATCTCTCTGCTTTTTTAGGCAGGACAAATTCTGAAATGATTGGACTAAACGCACCAATGGCCCATTTGAATATCATTTTTCTCTTTCACTGACCCACATTACAGCAGGTTGGAGGGCTAATAATAAGTTACACAGCTGCAGAATTCATTCATGGTATCACCTTTTCTCAGACTGCTCACGCTGTAAGGACACTCCTGTCGCTTAGCAACACCCGGGGATAAAATTGGACAGCGTCTGATCATAAAAATCCTCCATAATGTGAAGCAAAGAGGGCACCACCTTTAGCCTTTGTGCTGGATGGCTTTTTGGCTTTTTGATGCAGGTTTCATTATAAATGTGAAGAAAAAAAGAAAGAAAAAGGTTTTGGCTTTGAGGGGTTGACAACACAGCGCCCCCTACGGTGATGAGAGGCATTACAAAAACATTAAAACCTGCTCTGTGATGCTTCAAAACCACACTCACTGGTGTGGAAGGATTCGTGATGACAGCCATGGTGTTAATGAACTCTCTGACAAAATTGCTGCTCGGACCATCCGTTGGACTCTGCAATAACAAACCCGTCCCTCTGCGGGCAGATCACAGCTTTGATGCTGTAATTGAAATTTCACAAAGGTTTTATAGGAAATCAAAACCCGTAGCTATTTAAGTGAGGCGGACAGGTTATTAAGTTCTTTGCACGGCGTGATCAGCTTATTTCTCGGTGGTTGTTTCACTGGAGCAGACGTACTGTCGGCTGAAATAACCCTCAGACCGGTGTGCACAAAACAACGTTTGGTCATATTTTATTTTGAGTTTCCTTAAAACATCTTGGAACAAACACTTGCTGGTCTAACTTCAGTCTCAGCCTGCTATGAGTCTTTTCATCATTAATGGCTCAGGATGCAAAAATAAAACCAAACAGCCGGTGACTGGATTCATGTTTACATCGTTGGCTCCTAAAAGCCAGAAATTCAACTGCCTCCAGATGTGTCGCTAACAATGTTGACATGTGGGCTGCTCCGGCTGGTTGTGAAATGGCACCACTAGAAACAATAAACTATTTTTAGCATGCTTCCTTTTAGATTGTTTTTTTTTATCATTTGTAAGTTTCTGTTGGACTCCAACAGTGCTTTTGGTTAAGTTTTGTCTCAATTTCGTGCCAAAAATGATCATTTGAAGCTTTTTGCCATCAAAAGTGTTGCAGAATAAGCAGCAGGAGAGCATTTAACGTGCCCTGAACGTCTTCTGAGCACAAGATTGTATTTTAATTGTATGATTAACAAAATGTTGGCATTTTGAGGTAATGGCCACATTTTTCATGCAAGATGCTTTATTTGCTTTTGTGAGACTGTTCAATGTTTGTCAGGAGACAGCAAGGACAAACGACTAAAACAGACTCATTTGAGGCTCTTAATTTACAATTAGGTCTAATTTTGTGACATAAAATATCAAATTAATCAGTCAAGTCCATCCTAAGGTGCATTAGTGTTATCTTTCATAAAATGCATGCACGTTTTTAAGGCAAAGGTAAATATGTGCTTCCTGTAAGTCAGCAAAAATAAGTACATAAAAAATAATAGAAATTGCTTTATTACAAAGGTGTCTGTCATGCGGTGACAGAGAGCTTCTCAAGAAAAAGACAAAAGGGCCTCAAACTGCGAGTGATAAAGACAGAACTAATAATCTGCAGCAATTTTTTTTACACTTTGCATTTAATGACCTTGAGAATGATCAGCGTTAATTCAAGCACCGAATTAATGTTGCTGCACAACTTATTTATTAATGAAATAGATTCACTGTTGCACAGTTAAGATGATCCATTTGCAGCCCTCCATTTCATTGAAACATATTATCACAGCGTTATAGGCAGAAGATAACTTACGGATAATTCATATGTTAGCTTCAACATTTCCCAGAATACACTTGCAATAAGGAAGTTCCTGTCGCCTAGCAACTCCTGGAGATAAAATTGAACAGCAGCCAAGCATGAAAGTCATTCCTCTGAGCGAGGTAAAAAGGATACCATCTTTAGCCTTTCATTATGGCCCAGGGGTAATTCAGTGCCACAGATCTGTCCCAAATATAAAAACGAATTGATGCAAACACACACACACATGTGCACACAAAAGCAAGAGATGGATTCCTTCTGCTCCAGTCTGACCTGTGCACAAGGTGCGAGTTCAGCCTCAGTTCAGTCGTTTATCTTCATCGCCCTTTTTACACCGAGCAATGATCCTGTTACAGCAGACTGTAAAGCAAACTGCTTCATCTATTCTTTAAAAACATTCTTCTATGTAAACCTTTCACTTACAACAAGTCAAATAAAAGCACGGTGCACAATGGATAATGTAACAAAGCATTCCAAAAAGAGTAGGTTGTAAATGTGAGCTGTTGATTTCTGACCGTGTCGGACTAAATGGTACCAGTCACAGTAATCGCCTAAAACGCTTGAGGAAATAAAGCGTTTCAGTGATGTCACAGGAGTTTCAGTTCTTCTCCTGCAGCTTCATGTCACTAAATGGCACCAACAACACACACCTGTGGACCAATCTCCTGAAGAACTGCAGGAGAGTAATGGACCATTCCATTGTTGTGATTGAATGCACCTGTTTGTGGTCAGTTCATGATAATGATCTGAAATGTATATACAGTACATAGTCCATCATTTATCGCAGGGGATACGTACACCAGTGGCGGGCTGTGAAATGTCCACCAGGGTGGGCTATTTCTCCAAAATGAAAAAAAAAAATCCCAAGTTCAAACTGTTTTTTTTTTAAAAAATCAAATGCAGATTAATACAAGGTAAACAGAACAATTAAATGCTCAGGATGAGAAGAGCCAATTTTACTCACTAAAACAACAAAGAACAAACAAAAATATATATAAATAAATAAATTATATATAAATTATAGAAAGGAAAATAAGTGAGATTAAAACATTTCTGCATTTCTACTTGCAAGAGGCTTTGTTTTCATTCTCCAGATCAATNGAGACTGTTCAATGTTTGTCAGGAGACAGCAAGGACAAACGACTAAAACAGACTCATTTGAGGCTCTTAATTTATAATTAGATCTAATTTTGTGACATAAATAATAATAATAATAATAATAATGAATTCAATTTATAACGCACCTTTCATTAATGAAAATCTCATATCAAATTAAGTATCAAATTAATCAGTCAAGTCCATCCTAAGGTGCATTAGTGTTATCTTTCATAAAATGCATGCACGTTTTTAAGGCAAAGGTAAATATGTGCTTCCTGTAAGTCAGCAAAAATAAGTACATAAAAAATAATAGAAATTGCTTTATTACAAAGGTGTCTGTCATGCGGTGACAGAGAGCTTCTCAAGAAAAAGACAAAAGGGCCTCAAACTGCGAGTGATAAAGACAGAACTAATAATCTGCAGCAATTTTTTTTACACTTTGCATTTAATGACCTTGAGAATGATCAGCGTTAATTCAAGCACCGAATTAATGTTGCTGCACAACTTATTTATTAATGAAATAGATTCACTGTTGCACAGTTAAGATGATCCATTTGCAGCCCTCCATTTCATTGAAACATATTATCACAGCGTTATAGGCAGAAGATAACTTACGGATAATTCATATGTTAGCTTCAACATTTCCCAGAATACACTTGCAATAAGGAAGTTCCTGTCGCCTAGCAACTCCTGGAGATAAAATTGAACAGCAGCCAAGCATGAAAGTCATTCCTCTGAGCGAGGTAAAAAGGATACCATCTTTAGCCTTTCATTATGGCCCAGGGGTAATTCAGTGCCACAGATCTGTCCCAAATATAAAAACGAATTGATGCAAACACACACACACATGTGCACACAAAAGCAAGAGATGGATTCCTTCTGCTCCAGTCTGACCTGTGCACAAGGTGCGAGTTCAGCCTCAGTTCAGTCGTTTATCTTCATCGCCCTTTTTACACCGAGCAATGATCCTGTTACAGCAGACTGTAAAGCAAACTGCTTCATCTATTCTTTAAAAACATTCTTCTATGTAAACCTTTCACTTACAACAAGTCAAATAAAAGCACGGTGCACAATGGATAATGTAACAAAGCATTCCAAAAAGAGTAGGTTGTAAATGTGAGCTGTTGATTTCTGACCGTGTCGGACTAAATGGTACCAGTCACAGTAATCGCCTAAAACGCTTGAGGAAATAAAGCGTTTCAGTGATGTCACAGGAGTTTCAGTTCTTCTCCTGCAGCTTCATGTCACTAAATGGCACCAACAACACACACCTGTGGACCAATCTCCTGAAGAACTGCAGGAGAGTAATGGACCATTCCATTGTTGTGATTGAATGCACCTGTTTGTGGTCAGTTCATGATAATGATCTGAAATGTATATACAGTACATAGTCCATCATTTATCGCAGGGGATACGTACACCAGTGGCGGGCTGTGAAATGTCCACCAGGGTGGGCTATTTCTCCAAAATGAAAAAAAAAAATCCCAAGTTCAAACTGTTTTTTTTTTAAAAAATCAAATGCAGATTAATACAAGGTAAACAGAACAATTAAATGCTCAGGATGAGAAGAGCCAATTTTACTCACTAAAACAACAAAGAACAAACAAAAATATATATAAATAAATAAATTATATATAAATTATAGAAAGGAAAATAAGTGAGATTAAAACATTTCTGCATTTCTACTTGCAAGAGGCTTTGTTTTCATTCTCCAGATCAATACAGTGTTAAGAAATAATAAAACACCCCAAGTGACATTTAGCATATAAAATTATTAATGCTTGATCATTTTTTATGAGCAAATTAAAATAAATGTAGCCATCAGAGTCCAATACTGTACAATAACCTGCGCTGGCATTCTAACTCCACAAACAAACAAAGAGAAAAAAACTCAGTTGCCACTTTTATGCCGGGTTCCCACCAAACGCGTCTTGAGCAGCAAAAACGCTCTCAACGCGCGGTGTTGGCTGCTTGTCAACAGATGTCTGTTCACACCGAAGACGCGCAGTGGGAGGAGCATCTTGGTCCTTTTCCAGTCGGGTTTGTTTTGTTTGTTGTACACCGGGCAGATAAAATCAGCTGTTCGTGAGCCTCGTTACTACTTGAGTGGGTTTTCTACGAGCCGAACTGCAGCTCCGAAAGTCTTTGTTGAGATTAAAACGTTTTTTTTTTTATGTTTGGGGTGATCGTACGCTCGAGCGGACAGCGGCAACTGTAAAAATGCCAAGTTTCTTACCGGAGGCTGGTTTCTTCATGGAGGCTCGTTGGGCTAAGTTTAAAAAGTCCAAAAAAAGTCCTGTCGTCATTGCGTCATCACATAGCAGAGTCTCTCCCGATTGGTTGCTGCGACGCGGCGAGCAGCCAAAGTTCAATTTGTTGAACTCTGGCAGTGGCTGCTCTGGACGCTCCACGTGCGCAGAAAAGAACTGTCGCGCCCTGCCGCGCTGCTCGAACTGCTCAAAACGCGCCGCGTCATGCTTTGTCGCTCCTCGCCGCTCCTCCACATAGACTTTGCATGTAAACTGGCTGCTTCCGCTGCTCGAAACGCGTTTGGTGGGTAGCCGGCATTAGAATAAACAGTTAGCTGAAGGCTTTTATCACAAACAGAGCACCTAAAAGTGGAGAGGATATCAGTCAGGAATGGTAATATAATAATAAGCATTCGATAAAGGCTAGCATTAGCGTGTTAGCTCCAAAAACAAACTCACCAGTTGCCACTTTTAGAATAAACAGTCAGCTGAAGGCTTTTACCACAAACAGCCATCTAAAAGTTGAGAGGCATATCAGTCAGAAATGCAAATAGACATTAGATAAAGGGCTTTCAATGATTTAAAACGTAAGCCCCCAGTATAGCTCTGCGTTGGGCCGAACGCCGCTCCACGCCATGCGAACGCCACGGCACAAGCCTTTGAATGCGGGCGTGAACGCGCCAAGCTCAAATTTTACGACCGCTTACGCGCGCGTTGTCTCACAATAAACTGCCCGGCACCAGACTGTTTTGTAAGAGACACAAATGTATTAAATTCCCTTTCTTCATCCCTGATCTGGACTTTTCTTTTGTTTTTTTGCCAAAATTCAAGTGATCGCTTCCTCCTTAATGAGAAATGAATTAATTTGTCACGAGCGAACTAAACTCATGTTCAACGTGGCTGCGAGAGGTTCTAAATATTTCATGGTGTTCTGGTGTGCTGGACCAGCGCTCCCTGTTTTTATTTTATTTTTTAGAAATTTTAATTAACATATAAACACAGAAAACCGCTGCGTAGCCCATGCTTTTTTCCCCACCCGACCTGTCAATAAATTCAGTAGGCGTGTCAGCAAAGGACCAATCAGCGACCTCAATTTGTCCTGTAGGTAAACGCTCCGCCCTGCTGCTGCTCAAATGACATCAAGAATTTGGAGCGAAAACGCTGGAGCCTCACGCTGAGCTATACTGTGAACTGCCTGCGCGTAGCACGCGCGCGTCGAGTGGCGTTCGGCCCAACGCAGAGCTATACTGCGGGCTTCAACTGAGCAAGCCTGCTTGAGTCCCTGACCGCACGGCAAATTCCGCATGGCAATTTTTTCAGACAAACAAAAACAATTTTTTAAATAAATAAATAAACGGCCGGAAACATGCAATCAGTAGGTAGAGCTCACGTTGGACGTTTCCAGGGCGGTGAAAACTGCGCCCAGCATCTTCCCATTGTTTTGTAACGTCGTGGGATAACTGCGCATGCGCCATTTATAGCGAGAGTCAATGGATAAGCTCCATGCGCCCCCAAAACAGGAAATACGTCACCAATCAGAAAACGTTTTTTGAAACAAACAATATAACTCATCATTACTCATAAAATATTTATCTTACACAACTAAAAACATATATGCATATATTTTGAAATATTTTTATTTTATTATTTCATTTTTATTATTATTATTTTTTAAGTCTTCAATGTAAAATGGTCCAGAAGTTCCAGTGGGGCAGCGCCCTAGCGCCATCTATTGGCCGCCCGGCCGCCCCTGATGTACCCTGAAAACCAGCGATAAGTGACAAATTACGAGGTAGGAATAGTAGTATAAGTAGTAATTTATTTTAATATATAATATACATATTTTATGAGGCATTTTAATCCCTCTTGCAACGGTTTAAACAATGTTTCTAAACTCTAAATGCTCTAAAAGAACACATGTCATTATTTCAGCTCCCTGCCTCCTCTGCTCTTTACCTCCTGCAAGTGCTCTTTGCCACGCCCACTTCTCCTCTATGCACAGAGAACAACTGACCCGCTGCAGGAGGAAGTTTATCCTGCAGCATGGACTGCGCAAATGTGCAGCAGGTCCTAAATACAGTAATTTAAAATACATTATTTTAAATAAAATGTCCATGCCAATATTGCGGCTCATCCATCAATCAGCCAGTTGTGTGTCATGTCCAATCTTATTTTGAAAAACCACAATAGAGCGAGTCTGCGATAAATGAACGTCGATGTAGAGAGGGACTACTGTATTCTGAGTTGTGTTTAGGGCCGATGCGTAGGCCAGAAGTCATATAGTTTTTTGACTTCTCAGTGATTCCCTGTGAATCACTGATGCAGCCATGGAAGGGTTTCGACTTGGCATTGACAGAGTCCCAGACTCTATTTATTTAGTATCTTTAAGTTTCTTTATCTCCAGATTATCACATTTATTTCTAACATTATTGCCTGTGTGTGTGTGCGATACGTGCAGTAAAAACACTACAGTATATGTTTTCTGGGATACACATCAGCCCTAAACACAACTCCTTTCATATATGAACAGCCCACAAACAGGTTCATTCAATCACAACAATGGAATGGTCTCTACAGCAGTAGATGACTTCCCTTCGACGCTGGTGCATTATCTGCCAATCGGTAGTTTGTGTTCCAGCCACTTCACCATCCTTGTGCTGTGTGAAGACGAAACTCTTCATTCTCATGTGTTTCAGCGCTGATTCCGGTGTTCCTCCTTTGCCTTGGACTTCCCTGGTTTGGTCTTAGGACTCCTTGTGACTTCTTCAGCCGTTCCTAGCCTTCCGCCACTTGCCCACCGACAGATGCAACTTACCTGGAACTCTCTCTTCTGTGATAACTGGAACCATTGGACCTCCATTTCTACGATGACCATTTACGCCAACCGTAAGAAAGAGATTATACTTTGTATCTTGAATCATCCTGAAAGACCAGGACCATCAAGTTAACCCTTGTCCTTGCTCTCCAGGGTTCCAGTCCCGTCCAGCTGTATTGCAAATTATTACTGATATTAATCCACTGTAAATAAAGTTGTGTTAATTCTTTATGGCCTTGGAGTTGCTCTTTTTTGTCACTGCTATCTAGAGTTGCACTCGGGTCCAAAAAATCCGACCGGACCCGGCCAAAGCCCACAACCATCATCTCCAAACCCCACCCGATCTGATGAATTACCAGTAATTACAGGTCCAAACACGAAAAAAAAAAACACTGACATTATTAATTAAACTTTGACTGCTTATACTACCGACTATTATTAATAGTTGGCGGCCATGCGCAGCTGAGTAAAGGGGGCAAAAGATTGGAGCTGAGGAGCCCTCAAAGCGCATTAACTTCTTCTCCTGCTTCTGCCTGCATTGGAACCTGCTCTGACAGGTTGGATGTTTTGTGATCTCACCTGTTTTGCTCGTCTGTCACGTGCGTCCGCTGAGTGCAGCGGCTGAACGAACGTCCATTTGTGCTGATGGATCGCTGGCAGTAGTCCATCTGAAGCTTAACTGAACTTTTACCTCTTTCAAATGTCCTGTCAGCGCACGGTCAAATGGCTGCATGTGGCCGGTGAAGTATGGCAAGCCCCGTTGGCATATAATTGGATTGTCGCTGCGTGTGTCTACTGACACAATAAAAAGCCAGACACCGACATAGCCCACACATTAAGCATATTGCTTATGGCCCAGCCCGGTCTGAAGTTGGGTCAAGTGGGGCTGGGCTTGGGTTAGAAATGACTGCTCTACTGCTATCTGGGTACTTACTTAGTAAATTGTTTTGTCATCATCATCTTCATCATCATCATTATGGTGTAGGGGCAGGGCAGTCCTGGGTTTGATCCCCGGTCATTGAACACCTCGTGGTGCCTCTGAGCAGGACACCCCATCCCCAGTTGCTCCCCGGGCTCCTTCAAAGGTCGCCCACTGCGCCGCCTGTGTAAAGAGCCAATTTTGCCATTGTATGGGAACATACAATGATGACAATACATACACAGTATTATTATTATTATTATTATTATTATTATTATTATTATTATTATTATATCTTCATCTTCTTCATCACTTTTATTGTCCCCTGAGGGAAATTTTCCTTGCAACAAGGTGGCGAGAAAATTAAAACACAGCACAAAGCAAGTCGCATATCTTTTTGCTCCTTCCCTCCCTAAGTTTTTCCTCCTCCCTGCTTGCTTTTTGTCTCGTCTGACTCTTCAGCGCTCACTCGAACCAATTTGCGATGGATTTAATAAATTGGGCTGTTTCTTCAATAGATAAGATTTTTTCCACGAAGCGGACCGTGCCAGGAGAAGCTGTCTGTCCCTCTGACACACACGCGGTTGGATACATGATGGATTCGTGGGGACAGTGGCAGCCTATGTGTCTGACCGTCTTGACTGTCGAAGACGTGGAAGATTTGTGGATTATTGGACTATTAGTAGCAGCTGCTCTGTTTTTTGGCATCGGCGGAGCTGTCTGCTACCTGAAGCTGAGGAGAGCTTCGGCGGCTATCAGCGCGCTGGCGAAACTCCCTGATCAGCAAGATTCTCTGATCCGGGCCGTGAGCTCCTCATCCCAGCTGTTGTATGAGCTCAATCGCACGTTGGGTGCGTCGGTGGACCGAGGACCTGCGGGGCGCTTTGGAACTCGTTTACAGCCGCCCGGGCTCCAACAGGGCACGGATGGGGGTTCATAGAACGGAACCTCATATGATTTGGAATTTTGGCCCTGAAACAGCGTCTGGACTTGGAAGGCTGCAGTGAGAAAGAACACTGTGGTCTGGATTGGAATAAACAAAAAGACTATCTAATCTGGTTTCTGCACACGTCCTTGAAAAGAGGCCTGTTTGGAAACTATTCTCCTGGAGCGTAGAGCTGAAGTGCCCTTGCTGACCTCCCCCCCCTCCCCAGAGATTTCTGTGCGTGCCTCGGATAACGCCCAGCTGAATAACTGCTGAACTGTGTTCTCTGAAGTTACTCGCAGACTCTATATCTCCTTGCATGTCGTCAAAACTGCAACAATGTCTCGTGTGGTTGTGCTTATGCTGATAGAGTTTTTGGGACTTTATCATGGAGTGTCCTCAGGCAATCTTTTGATAGATTCTTTTTTTGAATATCACAAATGATACCTACTGTGTTTTTCCTTTTTCCATATCTGTTTTGCTCTTCATCCAGGACGGATGAGAGATGGCCGCGCTGATGAACATGCATGTGTTTTGAATTGCAGCAGCTTAACATTCTCTGCCCTCCTCTGGATGACTGTGTTTACATTATCACGTTGTATTGGTTTACTGGTGCAATGTTAATAAAAAATCTCTTATCTCTTATCTCTTATAAACAGTCACACCACAGAATTGGCAAACAATAAAAAATCCATGTACAAATATCAATAAAACAGGCTGAACGACACCATCAAGCCCGGTTTAGTTTAACATGAATCTGCATAATGGTCTGGCTGATAAGAGTTTTTCCATCTATTTGTTCTAGATTTGAGCTTGAACCTCGTCCCAGATGGAAGGAGCTCAAATTCGCCATGTAGAGGTTGATTTGGAGAGAGGATAATGTTAATCATTACAAGTGATTGAGACATTTTATTATGTTTAACCCAGCAGAGTTCAGCCTAACACAACAACTTTAAGATGATTCTCTTGAAAGTAGTTCACGTGTTTACTGCTCAAACATTCCTCTTCTGCTCCACCATTAGTCTTCATTCTTATCTGCTTTAACCCTGCGAACACAATGTCCATTAAGATTGGCTGAAGGCTGTGTGTGTTTGCTGTGACCATGTTTCTGCACTGATCATTGTCCACGTGATAAATTGATCTCTATTTTCTGTCTTTTCTCATTTAATTATGCATTGAATTAAAGCTGCTATAGCGACTTTGGTTCTTCATTGTTCCTGAGCAAAACTAAATAAATGAAATAAACTGTAAAAGTGTGTTCCAGGAAGATCTAAAGGAGAAATATTTTGTAGGTGAAAGTTAACAACTGTAAACTTGATTTATATGTGTACAAAACACAAACTAAACTGTTTTGGGGCATTAGCTGCTACTTTTCTGCAGAACTGGCTGTTAACAGCGGGAAGGAGTGTTTGGCAGAGATATGAGCCTGGTACTTTAGCACAATCGTGACCAGTAGTGAGTCACTCTTTAGGGTTCCCAAAGGCCTGCAAGAGAATTTGGACATCTAATAGTGTCCAAACAATATTTAAAATGCTGTCAATAAAAAGGAGAAATAAGAGTTGAATTTATCGCCAACACGTGACAGGTGCTGCTAAGAAGTGGCTCATTCATTGGCCCGATCACAGCAACCTCCCAGTTGACCCACAGCTTCTGCACACTTAATGGGTTTTTGTCAGTGGGAAAATTCCAGTTCTGAACCGGGTCCCATGTGGCTGTGGTTTGGGTGAGAGGCACAGTAATACGTCTGTGACGCAAGACCGAGGAAATTGCCAAAATTTCCTGCACAAGTGTGCTTTTGTATCACTTCCAGGTGGACACAGGCCTTCAGTCTGCAGGCCAAGCCAGACTTCTGGGATCTGGTGAGAGAGAAGGACATGGATGAAGCACCAGCACAACCTTATGGCTCAGAGAAGCGTTGCATCTGTGAGGTCACATCTTTTTCTTTTACTGGCAACAGATGCTCGATGAGATGCACAAACAATTTGTAACAATGTGGAATTCAGGTGAGCAGGAACATCATATGCACAATGGGGACTAAATCTGGGGATTATGCTGCTTAAACTGTTACTGAATCTGCATTAAAGGATCATCTCAAATAAAATAAAAAAATGTACACACAGATACAACACATA
>JBBPBX010003845.1:0-11023 GCA_038048925.1 Garcialebias charrua | reverse complement strand
CATTGACCAAGGTGCTTAACAGGACAGAAAATATAAAAAACCGGTACAATAAATCAGTGAAAATAGAATAAAAGTAACAGCAATAAAAGGAGGCAATGGAAATAAAAAAAGCTACATACTAAAATACCAAAGTAATAAAAGTTACACACTGAAAGCTTTTTTGAACAAGTGGGTCTTCAGTCTGGTTTTGAACAGAGTCAGATCAGAGGTGGCACGCAGCTCAAGGGGGAGGCTGTTCCAGGCTTTTGGGCCGGCAACAGAAAATGACCAGTCTCCCCATTGTTTGTACCTCGAGCGAGACACCTCCAGCAGGTGTTGACTGGCAGATTGTAAATCTCTGCTGGGCTGATGGACTTCCAAAAGTTCTGAGATGTAGAGAGCAAGGGCGTAGATTTCATCTCATTATTGGGGGGGACCATAAACAGGGAATTTTTTTAAGAGCAATTTTGGGGGGGTCGGCAAAGTTACAGTGAAATGTACTGCGAAATGTACAGAGGGAAGTTTATCCAAACTGCATGCATATACTATGCAGAATAATCAGCAATAATATTGATTTAAATGGCATGTATTTAGTAGTCTTAATACTACTACTGTATTAATCAGTACAATAGTGACACTCATTACTCTTGTAAAAAAAATTAATGTGTTCAATCTTTGCCACTTGTTATTTTGACAAGTGGCAAAATGAGAATTTTGCAAAATAGGTCCCCTCTAAATATTGTTTAAATTTCAGTTTGGCTTGTATTCATAGATTGCTGTGGTCAGTGTCACTGATAATCTGGTACCACACCTTCCCAAAATCTTAAAGCTTAAAAAGAAAACAGTTTTCAAGGAGAAGAAATACTTTAATGCAGGGGTCACCAAACTTTTTGAGACTGAGAGCTACTTCAGTGGGACCAAGAGGCACAAAGGTCCACTTGTTCGTTCCAAACAAATTTGCATGGTTCAACTTTAATTATAGTATTAATAATAATACATTTACATACATGTGAATATATGACTGCCTGATCACATCTGATCTGGTCTGTATTATTAAAGACTCCACACAATGCTTTAGCTTGGTAAATATGATCAATTATTATTGATAATTACCAGTAGTGATTAGAACTCTCAATCAAGAACTTGAGTCCTCAGTTTGAATAATTTTTTGGCTCTTCTGTGCAAATGTAAATTGTTCTTAGCTTTGACTGGGAGTGTGGATGGTTGTTTGTCTCTTTGTCTGTCTCTGTGATGGACTGGTGACTTGTCCTGGGTGTCCCTGCCTTCACACAAAAGCAGCTGAGATTGGTTCCAGTCCTAAACAAGGGGGCATAATGGATTACTTATTAACTGATATTTAAACATAAAACACTATTTCTTTTATGTTAAACTCAATCTGTAACATTTGAAATTCATTGTATTTTATAAATATTTTATTAACTGCTTTGTAGAAATGAACACGTTTGTAACATTCATTCAAAATATGCCTTTTACTATTAACAAATCTGTAGCATTTTTTAAGAACCTATTAAGAATAAAATCTTCCAGTTGCAGATACAAAATATCAATAATGTAATTGTAATATAATAAACAGTGACTTTTTTTATTAATCATGTGACATAAGTATTGATCCTCAACATTTTTTATAATAATTTATTTAGAAAGCTCTTTAAAACAACCACAGCTGCAACAAAGTGCTACACATATAAAATCATTTTAACTAATCATCACATCTTCTCTACTCTTTTTAAATTATTTATCTTTCACATATTTTATCATTACTTCTTTCAAAAGCTCCACACCTGAAAATATGATGAATGTGAATCCATCCTGCTCAAAGCTGCGCTAACATTCTTCTGTCTGTTGTGAGCCAGTTAGCATTGAAGCTAGCGTGTTAGCTGATGAAGTGTCGCTCCTCGTTGCGTTTTGCTGTTGCTACAGCCACTAATGAGACACAGACACACTTGTCTTTCAACACTGTAAAAGACCTTTTCCTCCCAGTCACTGTCACCAATGTTTTAAGTACTTACTGGAAGTTACCGTAAAAACCGGTGTATAATACGCAGTATTTTTGCTCATTGGCATGTCCTGCGTATTATACACTGAAGCGTATTATTTATGGATTTTTCCCCATATTTTTAGACCCATTTTTGGCTCTGATATCTCAGTTTTTCATTTTGGCCAAAATGGTGCAGTACCAGTTTCGGCCGCTATGGGCGCTAATGCACCCTGTAGGTAGTCTGTTTAATACCTGCAGACTGTACCAAAAATGGTGCAGTACCAGTTTCGGCCGCTATGGGCGCTAATGCGCCCTGTAGTCTGTTTACCTGCAGACTGTACCTTGAGGCGTATCCTGTTATTTGTGTATTCTATAAAACCCATCACCCCCCGCCAAATCACAGAGAGAGCAGGAGAAATCAACGACAACACATTTATACCGAGAAAAATCTGAGAACAAAGAGAGAAAATGCCGCCAAAAAGGAATTCCTACACTGCAGAATTCAAGCTGCAGGTCGTGAAATTCGCTGTGGAAAACAGCAATCGAGCAGCGGGACGTCACTTCGGGGTGAACGAGGCCTGTGTTCGGTTGTGGAGAAAGGCGGAGGTCTCGCTGACCGCCATGAAGCGGTCCAAGAGGGCGAACAGAGGGAAGAAGGCCCGCTGGCCCCAGTTGGAGGAACGGGTCAAGCAGTGGGTTCTGGAAGAACGCGCGGCCGGGAGAGGCGTCTCCACGGTCCATCTTCGGCTGCACGCCGTCTCTCTGGCCAAAAGCATGAACATTTTGGAGTTTGCTGGCGGTGCATCGTGGTGCTACAGATTTATGCAGCGGAACCAGCTTTCTCTGAGGGCGCGCACCACGATGTGCCAGAAGCTTCCAGCGGACTTCGAGGAGAAGGTTGCCAGCTTCCGTGCCTTCATCGCCCGCCAAGTCCACGACCACCACATCTCGCCAGCACAGCTGATTAATATGGATGAAGTACCACTGACATTCGATTTGCCGATGTCTCGGAGTGTCTCAAACAAAGGTGAGAAGAGTGTCTCCATCATGACCACAGGACATGAGAAGTCCCACTTCACCGTGGTCCTCGCCTGCTGCGCGGATGGGGCAAAACTGCCGCCCATGGTCATTTTTAAGCGCAAAACAATGCCTAAAGAGAACTTTCCAGCTAGTGTGGTTGTGGAGGTGAACGAGAAAGGATGGATGGACACTGGGATGATGAACGTTTGGATGACCAGATGCTACAGCAAGCGGCCAGACGGTTTTTTTAAATCTAAAAAAGCTGTTCTGGTCATGGACAGTATGAGAGCTCACATCACGCCAGCTGTAAAAGACAAAATAAAAGCGACCAACTCCATTCCTGCCATCATCCCAGGTGGACTGACCAAGGTTCTCCAGCCCCTCGACATCTCTGTGAACCGAAGTTTTAAAGCTGCGTTGCGCCGCTTATGGGAGCAGTGGATGGTGGATGGTGAGCACAGTTTCACAGCGACAGGCCGCATGCGCCACGCCACGTTCATGCAGGCCATCGACTGGATCGACCAGGCGTGGAAATCAATTTCCACAAAAATAATCCAGTCTGGGTTCATCAAAGCTGGGATCATCCCACGGCCAGATGGAGCAGAGGACACCGAGAGCGAGGAGGAGGAGGAGGAACAGCCTGGGCCTTTGAGCACCGGTGAGCTGAACCGTGTGCTGGCTGAACTGTTTGCCAGCGACACGGAAGATGAAGAATTTGAAGGTTTTGAATAGTGTGTAAATAATGTAAATAGTGTAAATAATTTGTTTGAATAAAAACTGTAAACGGTATCTGTTTCTGCCATTTTTATGGGTGGGGTGAGCGTGTATTAAGTAGTAATTAATAGTAACCGTTAAAGTGCATTTATTAACAAAAATTAAACCGAGACACGTTAACATATATCTTCCGCTAACAAATATATATATTTTTAAGTGTTTCTGTACGGTAGTTTTATTTTAATTACAGTAAATTCAGCTCTTGCTCCAAACCGGGCCTGTGGGCCTGTTGTGTGTGTGCGCACACATCGTGTTGTTTCATTTTAAATTCAGCTGATTTGTAATAATTTATTAACAAAAATTAAAGAGCGACACGTTAATATATATATTCAGCTGACAAATATATTTTTAAGCGTTTCTGTAGTTAAATTTTTATTAAATTCAGTTCACGCTGCACAATGGACCGCATTTCCGGGTTGTCTCATCGGTGACGTCAGCGGTGGGTGGATGACGCATTACGTCGGCGTCGGGGAGGGTTTGGCGCCATCTAGTGGCCACAAAAAAGACTGTCGCGGCAGCGCGTATTATACACCGAGGCGTATTATCTATGGATGTTTCACTTTTATTTTGAAAAATTGTCCAAAGCGTATTATACACCGGAGCGTATTATACACCGACGAATACGGTAATCCGCTATTTATATTCGACAATTGGTAGCCGGCAGCGTTATGCAATATTTGCACTACACTGCCAACTGAAAAGTAACTAAAATGATCCTAAAAGGATGAAATTACAAAAATCAAAGGATTTATTTAATACTTTACGTACATATATTCTATTCGGCCACGAAATTAACAAAAAAGAGAATGATCTTTTAATCCCTAAGACCACTTTTAAATCTCAAATACACGGGCGTGTCGCCACCGCATTTATACATAAAAGTAACCAAAATACATAAAACTAACGACTCACCGTCGAGTGGTCGACACAAAACACACAATAAAATCCTCCGGCCGCGTTAATTTGGCTTGAAACAGCGGGGTTCTCTGCGGATTTATCCAAGAAACCCAGCACAACCAGCTAGCCACAGAATTAGCCCCCGAGTTCACCTCTGACCCGGAAGATGTCAAGATGGAATAGTCCATTTTTAGTAGGGGGATACAGAAATCGACCGGTTTTTGTATTGCGTTTTTAATGATCGTTTTCATCGTAACTATAATTATTTTTATGTTAAATGTACATTAACAAGCGTGAGCAATGTTAGGGATGTAGGTGACTGGCCGGGGCGGGGCCGGGGCCCCTGCTGATTGGGAGCCCCAAGCAACGGCATCATTTGTCTACATGGTAGATCCGAGTCTGTTCTCCCCTCTGCTCCCCCTCCAACCCTCCCTCCTCTCTGCTCTTTACGGTGAGGGAGGGGAAAAAGGTAAAACAAGCAGCTACGGAACCAGCATAAGAGCCTCTAAATAAGTTTATTCGTTTTTACTGATAGATAATTAGTTATTAGCGGTACTGCATTTTAAATAAAATACTGTAGCACAAATCCGCTTATGAATTATAAAAGTTAGTCACTCCGCTGTTACGCTGACAAAAACGTTAGGTCCGCTGTAAGCGGATTAGCGCATTAGCGGTCCCTAGCCTTCATGTGCCCACCTTTGCACTTTGGACATGATTTAATTCGCTCGTGAGTCGTGACAAATCAATTTCCTCATTCCTGTGAGTGAAGGATGAAGCGATCACTTGACTTTTGGCAAAAAAACAAAAGAAAAGTCCAGCTCTGGGATGAAGAAGGGATATTTAATACATTTGTGTCACATACAAATCAGTCCTGCATCGCTTTGCAATCCTTTGAATGAGAACGTGCGCGGCGCTGAGGCTGGGACAGGCGGGGGCGTGGGTTGGGGCGTGACAAACAACTCTGTTTTTATTGGCTGGTCATTGTCCGGGTCACTCTGTGTTTTTAGTGTTTTTATAAATGCTGATAGAGAAGCAAGGGGACTATAGTTTTTTCAGAGATTACTTTGTCTAACATCAGTCTGTCAGTAGATGGTGACAGAGTGAAGAAATATGTTAAAAATATATTGTTTGAAAAGTTACAGACTGCATTACAAAGTTACATAGTGACAAAGTTTTTGACAACATAGTTTGACAAAGTTGTTATAATCTTAAGGGGACAGAGATGTTTGTAAAACCACAATTCAGAACTAGTTTGAAGGGACGTTCTACCTCAATCCAGGGAATTAGATTATGGAATGGCTTGGAGAATGTAGTTAAAAATGCCAAGTCAATGTTTACATTTAAGAAAATGATCAAAACAAATGTGTTAAAAAAATATATGTGAAATAGCGTAATGTGTATTGTATTAGTTAGAAAATTAGAAAAGAGTTAGTCATTTTGTACTGTTGGTTGAAGATTATTATTGTTTACATGGTTGATTATTGTTGTTTAATCTGATTGTTGGAAGTAAGGGGCAGATATAATAAGATTTATTCTTCTTTCTGCTACCTTTCATTTTTTTATATTTTGTACAATATCATTTATGAGATTGTCTTGTATTGTTTCTTTTGTAAAAAAATGAACAAATTTAATAAACATAAACATAAACATAGTGCAGCTTTAAAACCAGTGCTGGAACCAGTCTAAAGGGAGCTGGTACCGTTCTGGCTTCAGGATCTGGGTTCCCACCAGGGACTGGATTTCTTTTGAAATCCATCTCCAGGTGTTCCAGACCAGGGAGCATATTTAATTTCTGCAGAGTTCTGGGTCGGCCCCCACCACCCCCTCTCTAATCTGAGCTCCCCCAAAGATGGAGCTCAGCCACATGCAGAGCAAGTTCTGGTCCTGACCCATATCGCCTGACTGTAGGTGAGGGTCAGCGTGTAACTGGACCGGTAACTCTAACGAAGTTAAGTCTGGTCCTCTGGACGGATTAAAATTTAAAATTAAAAACTTGTTGAAACGTTTTGTCTTTTATCCAAAGGACTTCTTCAGTCTGAGGAGCTGCAACAGACTCAGTCTTATAAATAGCACCTTCTCATGGTGGATCAACCAGTTTTTCAACTCAACTCAACTTTATTTTGGTAGATTAAAAACATTACAAACAAAAGGAAAACAATATAAAATGGTAAATCAATCAATTACCAAAAAAGGAATAGGCTGAAGCCAAGGCTTATAGACTCAGCAGTCTACATAATGCACATACAAACTATACTGTACAGTACATTATATTTAAATATGCATGCATGTATATGATACATACACATACAGTACTCACATTACATACATGGTTACATAATACATATATACATCTACATAACATCTCCATAAGCTTTTATAATTTTACATTTTAAGGCTCTTAAAACTCACCAAAAAAGCTCATAATTTGAGATCATTCAGTTCATTCCACAGTTTCACACCGAAAACTGAAATACATCTAGATTTTACTTTTCTTTTCTCTTTACCTTGTTCAAATATTAACAAACCTCGTAAATTATATTTACGCTCTCTTAACTTAATAATTTCTGAATTCCAGAGGGAAGACTTTTATTCAGTGCTTTATACATTATTTCCAGTATTTTTATATAAACAATGTCATTAAATTTTAAAGTATTATTTTGAATAAAAAGTTTATTAGTTGGTTCACAATATCCCACTTTATTAATAAGCCTAATTGTTTTGTAACTTTATTAATACGTCAATAGTAGTTTTATTTGCATTTCCCCATATTTCTGAATAATATAACAAGTAGGGCGTAATCAAGGAAGAGTATATACTGTAATATGCAAGACTTTTACATTTATTAAATCTTTTATTCCAACAGTTCAAATCAATATTCCAACAGTTTTTGCATTTTTATTTCTAATATATTCAAAATGAGGCTTCAAACTAAGTTTGCTATCCAGAATGATACCTAAAAATTTTGTCTCATAAACTCTTTCGATTTCAACTCCATTTATATGTAACTTTACATTATTGCAAATCCGATTACCTGAAAATACCATCAATTTAGATTTTTTTTCATTTAAAGACAGCTTTAAATGAAAAAAAAAAACTAAATTTATGTTGACATCCAGAATCAGCTGTTCACATGATAGGATGACCATCAGCTCAACGACCGATCGTTAGTGCCATGATGGTCACTTGCTATTCACAGAGGGCTGTGTGATGCAATAACAACATTGTAGGAGAGGGACAGTTGGACACGGAGGCTCCGCCCCCTTTTAATGATGGACAGGTTTTCTTCTCAAAGATGGCCTCCTTTACTCCTCTCTCAAACCATCGTTCCTCTCTATCAAGGATGGACGAACTGATTTCCACCTTAACGAGAGGAAGATGTTCACGGGGGGCAGTCGGGTAAAAACCTGAGAAAAACTCCAGACCTTCAGAAAGTCTGGTCCGTTTGAACCGCTCCAGGAAAGTCTGGATCTTTTGGGGTTCTGTTGTTTTTAGGTCAGACGCGTTACCTGATCATGTTGATGGAGAACTGGTCTAAACCTGGTCCCGAGTGGCCGGGTGTAGACCAGCTCTGATCTCTGCATGAGACGATTGAGCGGACGAGCACGGGCGTAGATTTCATCTCATTATTGGGGGGGACCATAAACAGGGAAATTTTTTAAGAGCAATTTTGGGGGGGTCGGCAAAGTTACAGTGAAATGTAATGCAAAATGTACAGAGGGAAGTTTATCCAAACTGGATGCATGTACTATGCAGAATAATCAGCAATAATATTGATTTAAATGGCATGTATTTAATAGTCTTAATAGTAATATTAATCAGTACAATAGTGACACTCATTACGCTTATAAATTTTTTTTATGTGTTCAATCTGTAGTAATAGGCGACAAATAATGACAAGTGGCAAAATGAGAATTTTGCAAAATAGGTCCCGTCTAAATATTGTTTACATTTCAGTTTGGCTTGTATTTTGCTTCATATAGTTTTGATGTACTTGGTATAACGCGCCGTCAATATGACTTAACTGACGTAACGAGAAGCAAAAACTAGTCTGAGTTTCTTTGCTAATGTGTTTCATCCCACTCAGAAGCAGGAGCAAATAAAATGTCTCAATTATGTTTTAAGTACCGTATTTTTCAGAGTATAGGTCGCACCTTTTTATCAATTTTTCATGACCTGCGACCTATACTCAGGTGCGACCTATATATGGATTCTTATCACTTTCGGTGAAACAAATTTTAAAATCCAGCTCATTTTACAATTACGTTCATTTATTAAAGGACAACACCCACCATGTTTTCAAATTTCATCGCCATATGTGGTAGTGACTTTAAAAATAAAACAGTAGCGTTTTATTGATATTGTAGAGTAATAACGCAAAATGTGTTATTTCATGATTTTCATGAGATTTTAGCCCCAGCTCTGGCAAACTCTGCCCCTCTCCATATACAGTATGGGCATTCATGTAACTGAAGTTTCCGCCTTGAATGCATGCATCACCGTAGAGTTCTTTTTTCAGACCAGAGAAGTTACAAAGACAACGAAAAAAATGCCTAACCGATGTGTTGCACAGTTCTGCAGCAATACCTCGAAGGATGGCGTTAGTGTTCATTATTTCCCCAAAATCTAAAGAATTCATAATGGATTTATAAAGTGACCGACCAGCGAGAGCTTGCACCTCGACATGAGAAATCGGGAGGTTTTAAAGGTAAGACTTTTGCTCTATTTAATACACCCGCGCGCGGTGTGTCAGGTCCAGTATGTGTGTGTTGGCAGCTCGCGGTGGCGTGCAGGTCCAGTCTGTGTGTTGGCAGCTCACGGTGGCGTGCAGGTCCAGTCTGTGTGTGTGGCAGCTCGCGCGCGGTGTGTCAGGTCCAGTATGTGTGTGTTGGCAGCTCGCGGTGGCGTGCAGGTCCAGTCTGTGTGTGTGGCAGCTCGCGGTGGCGTGCAGGTCCAGTCTGTGTGTGTGGCAGCTCGCGCGCGATGTGTCAGGTCCAGTATGTGTGTGATGGCAGCTCGCGGTGGCGTGCAGGTCCAGTCTGTGTGTTGGCAGCTCGCGGTGGCGTGCAGGTCCAGTCTGTGTGTGTGGCAGCTCCCGCGCGGTGTGTCAGGTCCAGTATGTGTGTTGGCAGCTCACGGTGGTGTGCAGGTCCAGTCTGTGTGTGTGGCAGCTCGCGGTGGCGTGCAGGTCCAGTCTGTGTGTGTGGCAGCTCGCGGTGGCGTGCAGGTCCAGTCTGTGTGTGTGACAGCTCGCGCGCGGTTGTGTCAGGTCCAGTATGTGTGTTGGCAGCTCGCGGTGGCGTGCAGGTCCAGTCTGTGTGTGTGGCAGCTCGCGCGTGGTGTGCAGGTCCAGTATGTGTGTGTTGGCAGCTCGCGGTGGCGTGCAGGTCCAGTCTGTGTGTGTGGCAGCTCGCGGTGGCGTGCAGGTCCAGTCTGTGTGTGTGGCAGCTCGCGCGCGGTGTGTCAGGTCCAGTATGTGTGTGTTGGCAGCTCGCGGTGGCGTGCAGGTCCAGTCTGTGTGTGTGGCAGCTCGCGGTGGCGTGCAGGTCCAGTCTATGTGTGTGGCAGCTCGCGGTGGCGTGCAGGTCCAGTCTGTGTGTGTGGCAGCTCGCGGTGGCGTGCAGGTCCAGTATGTGTGTTGGCAGCTCGCGGTGGCGTGCAGGTCCAGTCTGTGTGTGTGGCAGCTTGCGCGCGGTGTGTCAGGTCCAGTATGTGTGTGTGGCAGCTTGCGCGCGGTGTGTCAGGTCCAGTATGTGTGTGGCAGCTCGCGGTGGCGTGCAGGTCCAGTATGTGTGTGTGGCAGCTCGCGCGTGGCGAAAAAAAAACAGGGAGTGCTGTTCCTGAACACACAACTGCACCAGGAAATATTTAGAGGTTGCGCATCCACGTAGGACACGACTGCAGTTTTAACTCCCACTCTCATAAACCTCCATGGCGAACTCACTCCTGCCTTCTGAGGGGGACGTCACTGAAGTCATTTCACACTTCGGCAATCTTCGGCCGGGTTTCCGGATTCATCCGGGACTCAGTTGTTTTTTTTGTTTTTTTTTAACGCTCGCCTGGCCCATTTGCAAAAATAATAATAATAATGTCATTTTTTGTCATCTGTGTATGTGTCCCATACACAGACGAAATTTGTCTCTGCATTTAACCCAACCACCACCAGGTGGTGCAGTGAGCAGCCATAGAAAGCGCCCGGGGAGCTGTAGAATTAGGTGTGCACTCATAGACACCCCAAGATGTGTAGTGGCCGGGGCGCGAACCCGCGTCCTTCGGGTCCCAAGTCGGAAGCCCTGCCACTAGACCATCTTGGCTCCTATAAAAATGAAAATAGACATCATATTCTACTACAGTAAT
>JBBPBX010003844.1:19531-65598 GCA_038048925.1 Garcialebias charrua | reverse complement strand
TCCAGTCCCAGCAGAACCGTCTCCAGCCCGGCCCGAAGCCCCGCCCGCAGTCCAGCGCACAGCCCTGCCCCGTGTCCTACTTCTGGACTCAAGCCCACGAGCAGTCCTGGGCCTCCGTCTCGAAGCCCCACCTCCACGTTGGAGAGCAAAGATAGTGGAATCATAGGTGAGGCGTGCAGGTTCAAACCCATGTTTCCAGATGACCGCACAGCTTTTTACCTTTTCTGAACCCAAACAATTCTCCTGTGAACGTTCCCTGACATGTTTTAGGACGTGAGACAACCAAGTTTTAGTCAGATTTCATTCCAAGCCCGGAGCCACTCAGTTTCTGGTTTGTGTGACTTCAGCCTTAAGGCTTCGGCTCCCTTCTGTCAAATCTGGGACACTGCTGTCTTTGTTGCAGTTGGGCTCGATTCTCTTAAAATAGGACATGTTTTACTCTTCAAATAGAGTTTGTATTTATAGTTGATTACAAAAGGCACAGGTGCAGAAAAAAATCATTGATCCAAACGTTTATCTTATTGTTGCTCAAGTGAGTTTGTTTGTATGTAAATGCTTTGGCTAAACTTTAGCTGCCTTTTGCTTTTAAATGTCAAAATTTACCTCTGGGGTCAATAATCTATCAATATATCTTGCTTTTAGTTAGCCTTTTACTACTTTTTAGCTAGCCTTTTGGTGCCTTTAGATAGGTTTTGGCTACTATTTTGCTGCTTTTAGCTACTATTCTGTTACTTTTAGCAAAGTTTTGCCTTTTTAGCTGTGGCTATTATTTAGCTACTTTACACTTTTAACTGGCCCATGGTGACTTTAAATTACTGTTAGACAATTCCTTTTTTTAGCTTTTAGCTAATCTTTGGTACTTTTGGTTTTTGAATGTTGATTTTCCCTTTGGAACGAAAAAAATAATTGCTTGCTTTTAGCTATTGTTTTCATTGTTTTTAGCTTACCTTTTGATACTTTTAGGCGTTCTTCAGCTGTTTTTAACTACCATTCTGTTGCATTTTAGCTTTAATTATTCAACTTTTATCCAGCATTTTGATACCTTTCAGCTAACCTTTTGTCCCTTTTAGCTTTAGCTACTGTTTTGCTGCTTTACACTTTAAACTTTTTTTAGCTGTTATTATTTTTGTTCTATTTTAATTTTTTAATTTTGTATTTTTTACAGCACATTGTGATTGTATCTTTGCTATATTGTATACTTATTGTATAAGTGCTATATAAATAATGTTTACTTACTTACTAGCTTGTTGCTTTAGCTTTAACTAACTTTTAGTTGATTTTAATTAGCCTTTAGATACTTTTAGCTTCTATGTTGCTGCTTTTAGCTATCATTATGCACTTATAGCTTTAGCTACCAGTTTTGCTATTGCACTTTTAGCTAGCATGTTGCTAATTTAAGCTGGGCTATTGTCTTTTTCAGCTTTCAGATAACTTTTTTTCCTGACTTTAGCTTTTAGCATATTTTTAGTCTTTTCATAAATAGACAATTTAGCTAGTGTTTTGCTCTTTTTAGCTTTGAGCTATAGAGTTCCTTTTTTATGTTGCTTTTTAGCTACTGTACCGATCCTTTTAGTTCCAGCAACTCAGTTTCTCCTGCAGATTTGAGCAGTCATCCACACACTGCATTTTATTAGAAAATGTATATCTTTAGTTTCTCTAAAGTTGACAACATGTTTGTTTTGCTCTGCTCAGCGACCATCACCAGTTCTTCTGAGAATGAGGAGCGCAGCACGTCTGGCGAGGTTCTGACCAAGGACGAAGGCCCGAGCGGCAGCTCCGGCGTCATGGGCCTCGCAGCCGAGGACTGCCATCCTGGGCACACCAGAGAATGTCTGTCGGCCCAACAAGCCGAGGCCACGCCCCGAACTGAGATCATAGAGCTCCGGACTCCACCAGCGCCAAAAAGACCCCTCCCCCAGCACCACGCTCACGGCACCTCCTCCCTCGTGATGCCCCGCCCAAACTCAGTGGCCGGTAAATAATCCATTAATGCTCGACTCATCCAGTAATAATCTGACTTTTTAATTTTAGTGTATCTCATGAAAGGTGATTGTTGCTTTGTTTGTTTACCTGTTAGCAAAATATCTCATGAACCAGTTAAGGAAGCTTACATAAATCAGATGTGTAACTGATTGATTCAAGATGGCTGCTACACAGTTCAGTCAATTTCACAGAGACTGAGCTAAAATAGGGTGTGGTAGTAGCTGAGAGTCATCCTCAACACACACTCTGAGCACTGACAGCTTGTGCAAAATATTTTTTCAAAGCTTTACCTAAACTGTGAAAATATTTTGCTGAGGAAGTCACCCGCCCCGTTCTCTGTAGATATTCCAGTAATCCGTTAGCGCTCCAAGTAATCACAGTTCCAGGAACTCGTCTTAAGTGCAGAGATGACAGAGCCTTCTCTGTAGCAGGTCCAAGACTTTGGAACGAGTTACCTCTGCTCGTCAGGCAGAACCCTCCCTCTCGGTTTTCAAATCCCATTAAAAAAAAAACACTACTATTCTGTTGTATTCAACACCTGATGATCTGTGTTTGAACCTGTTTGCTTCACACAGGTTGGTCGTTATATTTATTATCTGCAATGTTTTTATGTCTGTACTGTATTCTGTTTTTACTTCATTTTGTATGTTGCCTATGTGTTGCCTGTTTTTTGTTTGTCTGTACAGCACTTTGGTTGGCCTTGTTGCTGTTTGAAGTGCTCTATAAATAAAATGGTATGGTGTGGTATGGTATGGTAAGTGTTTGGGATGACTCTTAACTACTACCATGCCAAATTGTAGCTCTGTGTCCATGAAAATGAATGAGTTATGGCCATCTGTGTTTGCTTAGCTGTGGCAGCCATCTTGAATCAGGTTAAGTACCGGTAGTAAATATCCTAAGATTACTTTCAGGACGTTTCATTTAAGTCTGTCCACTGTTTTATAGAATATTTTGCTAACAGACACCTTTTTGCTGCTTAACACTTTTAACTAGCTTGTTATTTGTAGTTAAAGTATTGCTTTTATTTAGCTTTTAGCTGTTTGTTAATTTAATATTTTAGGGTATGTAAACTTTTGAGGTGGCTCGGGCATCTGGTTAGGATGCCTCCTGGACGCCTCCCTGGTGAGGTGTTCTGGGCATGTCCCACCGGGAGGAGACCCAGAGGAAGACCCAGGACACGCTGGAGGGACTATGGCTGTGTCTCAATTCAGGGGCTGCATCCTCATGAGTGCGCATTTGTCGGCCGCATACGTCATTGCCCCGCGCGGAGGACTGTCCCAATTCGAAGACTCCTCCTCATGCGGCCGAGGAATGCGGCCTACTTCCTGCCGAAATCGAAGGATGCATTCGTGAATCCTTCAAGACGGAGGCTATCCCAGAATTCATAGCGCCAGCAGAGATTTCGCGGGGGGGGTGGGACTTTCTGCGTGCAGGGTCGGGGCTGCTGCGTGTTGTTGAGTCATCAGCTCGTTCTGACAACAACCTCAGCGCGAATATTCATTCAACCTTTATTTAGTCATCTCAAACAACCTCAGCTCGAATATATCTCATCAAAAGAAACAAGATGGCGCCTTTGCTGATGGTACGCCGTCTACATGCTCTCCTGTACTTTTTACTGTTGTTCGTGTTCTGCCTTTTTTTCATCGACGATGCATCCTCGCTCCTGGTCTATGATCGCTCAACTCTCCTAAGTCTCCAAGACTCGCTGATCAACACACCGGCTACTGGCAAATATGGACATTTCAAGCCTCCTCCACCTCCACCTTTCTTGGCGTCTGTACCAGCGTACCTACTACGCAACACGACCACGCTGCCACGCAACAAGCGGCGCAGAAGACGCGGAACGAGGGCAGGCATTCTGGTGAGGTTTAAAAAGTATCTCTCGTCTCACAACACGCCGACGGCTGACTTACCTCCCGAATTCAGCGTCTTTGATGTCCGCCGCTCCTTTGCCCGCCGCAACAGATGCCTTGTTGCTATCAATCATGACGCCAGCGATCAGTTTCCATCTTGTGCCCCCGTGAGGGCGGTGGAGCGAGGCTGCGTTAAACAGTACCTCCGCCCGCTCGCTCGAGCTGAGAGTGACGTAACTGGCTGTGTTCCTGTACGGTCAGCGCTGTTTAACGCCAGATCAATAACAAATAAAACTTTTATATTAAGTGATTTGATCTCCACTCATCGTCTGGATCTGTTTTTGATCACGGAAACCTGGCAGAAAGTTGGAGACAACAGCTCCTTCTCTGAACTCCTCCCACCTGGCTTCTCTTATCTGAGCGCTCCGCGTGGAGCAGGAAGAGGAGGGGGCCTCGCTGCAGTTTTCAATGAGGAGGCGTTCAAGTGCCGCATGTTGCCTCAGAAAAATTACAACAGTTTTGAAAACATGATTTTTGTGCTGGAATCTGCAAAACCTATTCTGTGTGGCCTCTTTTATAGGCCCCCTCAATACAACAAAAACTTTCTCAGTGAGTTTTCTGAACTACTGGCTGACCTAATGCCAAAGTTTGACTCTTGGCTTTTCTGTGGGGACTTCAATGTACACACCTGCTGCCCAAGTAATCAGCTTGGATGTGAGTTTCAGGACCTCCTGGACTCTTTCAACCTGTCACAGTCGGTCTCGGGAGCCACACACAGCCAGGGTCATACACTCGATTTAATTATCTCCCACGGCCTACAAATACCTGCTGTGGAGATCCTGGACACCTGTATCTCAGACCATTTTCCCATCTTATTCGAATTTTTCACCTCTCCTGCACCAAAGGCTATTCTCCCAGCACGTTTCTGTCGCTCTATCACCCCATTAACTCCAAGTGAGTTCACTGATGCCTTTAAGAGCACTGAATTCTGCTCTGCTGTCAGCCTGGACCCATCTCTACATCCTGAGGACTTCATCAGCTCCTTCCATCACACCTGCACGACGATCTTGGACTCCATCGCTCCTCTCAAACAGGCATCTTCAAAGAACAAACCTTCACCATGGCTCAACGAAACGACGCGAGCTCTTCGACAACGTTGCAGAAAAGCAGAACGAAAATGGAAGCGCGACCGGCTTCATGTATCTCAAGGAATACTGAGAGACTGTCTCTGTGAGTATCATAATGCTGTGAAACAGGCCAAGTCACAGTACCTCTCCAATTTAATCTCCACCAGCTCCAACCGGCCGAGGACGCTTTTCAGCACACTCCAGTCTGTCATCAACCCATCTGTCAATGTTCTGAAAACTGCCACACAGTCTACCTGCGATGACTTTCAGAGCTATTTTGTCAACAAAATAGACTCTATCAGACAGAACATTGTCAGTTCATCCAACACCATCCAGTCTTGTGCGTCTGCAATAACCACAGCTGTTTTTGACCAGTTCGACCTGGTTTCACTGCCTAACCTCACCAAGGTGGTTCAGCAGATGAAACCAACTAACTGTTCTCTGGACATCATTCCCTCTAAAATGTTCAAACAATCCTTTGATGTAATTGGTCCTTGTGTTTTGTCATTCATTAACAGCTGTCTATCTTCAGGTTTTGTGCCATCTGCTTTCAAACATGCTGTGGTCAGGCCTCTTCTCAAAAAACCAGGCCTAGATCCTACAGCTCTCTCTAATTTCAGACCAGTTTCACATCTGTCATTTCTATCAAAGGTCCTGGAAAAGATTGTTTTTACTCAACTTCAATCGTTTCTAGAACTCAACAACCTGTTTGAAAAATTTCAGTCAGGTTTTCGAGCTCGTCACAGCACTGAATCTGCACTGCTCAAAGTACAGAATGACATTCTTCTGTCTCTGGATGCAAAAAACCCTGCACTGCTGGTGATGTTAGACCTCTCAGCAGCTTTTGACACCGTCGACCATCAGGTACTAATCAACCGCTTGTCTCAGCAGGTTGGCCTCCAGGGAGCTGTGCTTGAGTGGTTCAAATCTTACCTGTCTGGGAGAACTTTTTCTGTCATGATAGGCGATCTGTCCTCCTCTTCATCAACCCCTCTGACCTCTGGCGTACCACAGGGATCTATTCTAGGGCCAGTCCTCTTCTCTCTTTACATGCTGCCATTAGGATCAATCATTGCACGTCATAACCTGTCTTTTCACATGTATGCAGACGATTTACAAATCTATCTGCCAGTCACTCCCAACCCCTCACTCAGTTCAAACACTCTTGTCAACTGCTTAAATGACATTAAGCACTGGCTCTCTCAAAACTTCCTCCACCTAAACACAGATAAAACTGAATGCATTTTATTTGGTGCACCTGATGACACCAGCAACATCCTTCCCAGTCCCAGTGTTGGTTTTCCCCTCCCCCATTTCAACCCGGTGGTCAGAAATCTTGGAGTGCAGCTTGACTCCAACTTAAAGCTTGATAAACAGATCAGTTCTGTTGTCAAGACCAGCTTCTTTCAGCTCCGACTGCTCTCCAAAGTCAAGTCATTTCTCAGCCGTGCTGATCTGGAGAAGGCCATCCATGCCTTTGTGACCTCCAGACTTGATTATTGTAATGCTTTGTATGTTGGTATTAATCAATCCTCCATCTCCCGATTACAGCTTGTACAGAACTCTGCCGCGCGCCTTTTGACCAACACACGAAAATATGAACACATCACTCCTGTCCTGTCCTCTTTACACTGGCTCCCGGTTCAGTTCAGGATACAGTTCAAGCTGCTGCTGTTTGTTTTCAAAGCTCTGAATGGACTTGCACCTCTGTACATCTCAGAACTTTTGAAAGCCCATCAGCCCGGCAGAGCTTTACGATCTGCCAGTCAACACCTGCTGGAGGTGCCTCACTCAAGGTACAAACAATGGGGAGACCGGTCATTTTCTGTTGCCGGCCCTAAAGCCTGGAACAGTCTCCCCCTTGAGCTGCGTGCCACCTCTGATCTGACTCTGTTCAAAACCAGACTGAAGACACACTTGTTCAAAAAAGCTTTCAGTGTGTAACTTTTATCCATCCATCCATCCATCCATTTTCGTCCGCTTATCCGGGGTCGGGTCGCGGGGGTAGTAGCCTAAGTAGGGAGGCCCAGACTTCCCTCTCCCCAGCCACTTGGAGCAGCTCCTCTGGGGGAATCCCAAGGCGTTCCCAGGCCAGCCGAGAAACATAGTCCCTCCAGCGTGTCCTGGGTCTTCCTCTGGGTCTCCTCCCGGTGGGACATGCCCGGAACACCTCACCAGGGAGGCGTCCAGGAGGCATCCTAACCAGATGGTAACTCTGGTAACTTTTATTACTTTTGGTATTTTAGTATGTAGCATTTTTTATTTCCATTGCCTTTTTATTTCCTCTAGTTCAAATAAGCTTCCAGTGTGCAACTGTTATTACTTTTGGTATTTTAATATGTAACATTTTTTATCTACATTGCCTTTTTATTTCCTCTTGTTCAAAAAGTTTTAGTTTGTAGCATTTTTTATTTCCATTGCCTTCTTTTATTGCTGTTGTTTCTTATTCTATTTTCATTGATTTATTGTTCCAGTTTATTCATCTTTTTATCCTGTTAAGCACCTTGGTCAATGCAAGGCATTGTTGGAAGGTGCTATACAAATAAAGTTTATTATTATTATTATTATTAAAATTTTACTACAGAAATGACTAAAAAAAGTGTGTTAGCTGAATATACAGTATATTAGTGTTTCTGAGTTTACTGTTTTTGAAGAACTGATTACAAATCAGATTACTTTACATGTGCGTAGCAAGGATTTTCTGAGGGGCAATCTTTTAAAACCCAGAGTGGACCTATGAAATGCAAGTTGTCCAGTAGCTCAATTGGTTAATCAACCTGTGTTTGGCGCAGAGATACTTTTCTCGAAGCTGGTTCGAATCTCACTCGGTACGGTTAAAACTTATTTTACGTTTGTCTTTTATTGGATAAAAAAAAAAAAGGAGTTTCACAAACTCCTTCCTTTTAATCTCAGTCCTCATTTTTTTATCCAATAAAAGACAAACGTAAAATAAGTTTTAACCGTACCGAGTGAGATTCGAACCAGCTTCGAGAAAAGTATCTCTGCGCCAACCGCAGGTTGATTTACCAACTGAGCTACTGGACAACTTGCTTTCGTAGGTCCACTCTGGGTTTTAACAGATCGCCCCTTATAAGCTGATTTGTAATCAGTTCTTAACAAACAGTAAACTCAGAAACACTAATATATATACATGTATTCAGCTAACTAATATATTTTAGCGGCGTCCCTTCTCTTTCCACACACACCAAGCGCGCACACAAGAACTTCCCACCCACTTCAAGAGAACGCCCCACCCACTTCAAGGCCGGCAAACCTGAAGGCTAGACCGTCCCATTTCAGCAGTTTCGCTCAGCCCACCCGGTCTTGTGAGTGCGTGGCCTACTCGGCCCAGCTAGGCTGGGTCCTCATGAGGACGCAGCCCCTGAATTGAGACGCAGCCTATGTTTCTCGGCTGGCCTGGGAACGCCTTGGGATTCCCCCAGAGGAGCTGCTCCAAGTGGCTGGGGAGAGGGAAGTCTGGGCCTCCCTAGGCTGCTACCCCCGCGACCCGACCCCAGATAAGCGGAAGAAAATGGATGGATGGATGGATGGATGTAAACTTTAGCCAAATTTAGCTTTTAGATAGAGTTTTGATATGTTTAAGTAGCATTTCCATAATTTTGACATTTAGCTAATGTTTAGCTCCTTTTAGTTTTTAGCTAGGGTTTAATATATATATTTTTTTTTTTGCTCTTGTTATTCTGATAGTTCAAACTACTCAGTTTTAGTTTCTTCAGCAGATTTTAGCAGTCATTGCTCAGAATTCACACAGCATTAGCTTTGGCGGCCATCTTGAATTGGTATGACCTCAAAAGGTTATCAGCTGTAGATGAGCATTGCTTTCTGAAAGTTTCATAAAAATTTGCTTCACAAGATATTTTGCTAACAGGCATACTTGTAGCTTTAGCTACTGTTTGCTACTTGATGCTTTTAACAAGCCTTTTGCTGCTTTTAGTTTATTTGTTGCTACTTGAAGCTAACACATTGGTTTAGCTTTTAACTAACTTTTTGTTGAATTTATCTTTTAGATTGTAGCATTTAGCCAAATTGACCTTTTAAGCTAGCATTTTGCTTTGTTTAGGTACTTTCATACGTTTGTCTTTTAGCATTTCACTCCTTTAAGTTTTTAGCTGTGGCTCTGCTTTCATTTGCATTTAGCTCATGTTCTGATTCTTTTAGTTCAAACCACTCAGTTTTAATTTTATCAGCAGAATTTAGCTTTCATTCAGCACTCATGATTCATTCTGTATTTTGATTGCTTAGCTGTGGTGGCCATCTTGAATCTGGTTGGGTCCACAAGATTATCAGCTGTAGTTGAACATCCAACGATTATCTGGAAGTTTCATTAAATCTGTTTAATGTTTCATAAGAGATTTTGCAAACAGACAGGTATTTAATTACATAGCAAAACCTTCTTTCAATGTAAAAATGTCAATAATTACTGTGAATTAGTCGGAGTCTTGAGACAATGATATTGACAAAAAGACAGGAGAAAGAACTGGAAGTGGCAGAAATGAAGATGCTGAGGTTCTCCTTAGGAGTGACAAGGATGGATAAGATCAGGAATGAGATCATCAGAGGTACAGCGCATGTTGAACAACTGGGAGATAAAGTTAGAGAGCCAGACTGAGATGGTTTGGACATGTCCCGAGGAGGGACAGTGGGTATATTGGTAGAAGGATGTTAGAAATGCAGCTGCCAGGAAAAAGACAAAGAGGAGATATATGGATGCAGTTAGAGGGGACATGGAGGTTCATTCAACCTTTAATTGGGTTAATAGGTAGTTGGAGTGAGGACAGAGGACACAGAGGACAGAGTGAGATGGAGGACGATGACTCGCTGTGGTAACCCCTGAAGAGGGAAAAGCCTAAAGAAGAAGAAGAAGAAGCCGGAGTCTTGCCGTTTCCTCGTTGTTTGCAGCTAAACCAGTAGAAACTTCAGGAAATCAGGATAACTCATGAAAACCAGCGTGTCAGTTTCTACACCTCTGTCTCCGAACAATAAACAAAAGAGACAGTATCATCGAGTTATTCAAGCTTCCATTTTATCCTTGACGAATTCGGCTAATGAGAGGAAGAATGCGGCAGCTGTGACCCGACTCTTTAATTAATGGAGCCGTTAATTCCATCTGAATGGAAAATTAAATTGTTTGTGGGATTTTTTTTTCCCAGTTCCCTTCCAGATACAGTGAAAAGTAATTTTCAGAGCACCTTGAGCTGCTGCTCCACTTTTCTCTGAAGCTGAGAGCAGAACCAGTTAAAAGTCCTGAGAGGCCTCCAGTTGTCAGGACGTACCCCACCGCCCCACCACCACCACCAACACCAACACACACACAGCTAGCGTACTCGTTGGTGCACGAGGCTCGTTTCTCTTTCCTCACATGTCAGTTTGTTTGTGGTGGAAGCAAAGGAAGAGGTTCCCTGAGGAGTGGATTCACAGTAGAGCCTGCCAGTTTCTTCAGTCAGCCGCTGCTTTTATTTAGACTCCATGGATTCATTTCAGGATAAAGACGAGAGAAATGTCCTTTTCTGTGAAAAATATACCACGAGAGCCGAAGAGCTGCTGAAATCTGCTGAACAATGAGCTGTTGACCAGATTGTTAGACGTAAAACCAGAAGAACAGGAGATAAAATCGGTAAAACCTTGGTTAAAACTAAAATTAACAAAACAGAAGCTGAATCCAAACCACCAGCCAAATATGGTGAAGCATTGTTAACCAGATTGCTTAAGTTAAAACAAATAGAACAACAGCTAAAATCAGCAAAGCCTCAGCTAAAAGCTTAAATCAAAGACGGAAACAAAAAACTAAAACTTGCAACACTGTCGCAAAATTGACAAAATAGTAGCTAAAAATATTTGTAAAAGTAGCTAAAAGCTGAATGTAGCTAAACTGTAGCTCCAAAGCTAAAATCAAAAACGTAATAGATAAAAGCTAAAGGTGGCAAAACAGTAGCTAAAAGCTAAAGGTAGCAATACAGTAGCTAAGAGTAACATTAGAAAACAAAAAAATCAACTTGGCTGAAGCATTAACTTAATTGCTAAAGTTCAAACAAAATATATAATCAGCTAAACAATATAATTAGCAAATTTGTAGCTAAAAGCTTTAATTAGAAAAACTGTAGTTAGGAACAAGAATCAGTAAAGCCATATCTAGAAACTAAAATCAGCAAAACCATAGTTAAAAACTGGAATCAACCAACTGAAAGCTAAAATGTTTAAACCAGTTTCTAAAGCTGAAATTACCAAAATAATGTACAGTAGTAGCTAAATCTAAAGGTAGCATAAGAAGAAAAAAAAAGCCAGTTAGGCCAAAAGGATTAACTTAGCAGCCCTCTGAGTGGAGCAGAGAGCTGCTAAAGTTCAAACAAAATATATAATCAGCTAAATAGTAGCTAAATAATATAATTAGCAAATTTGTAGCTAAAAGCTTTAATTAGAAAAACTGTAGCTAAGAGACTGAATCAGCAAAGCCATATCTAAAAACTAAAATCAGCAAAACCATAGTTAAAAACTAGAATTAACAAACTGAAAGCTACAAATGTTCAAACCAATTTCTAAACATGAAATACTAAAATAGTAGCTAAAGCTAAAGGTAGCATAAGAAAAGAAAATATGCCATTTAGGCCAAAAGCATTAACTTGGCTGCTAAAGTTAAAACAAACCATATAATCAGCAAAACAGTAACTAAATAATATAATTTGCTGAATTAAAGCTTTTCACAACTTTGGTTTAATTAAAGCTTTCAGTTTTTATTAATTATTGCTAAAAGCTTTAATTAGGAAAACCATAGCCAAAAAGCCCCAAAATAACTAAATTCTGAATCAAAATCAGCAAAACCATAACTAAAATTTAGAATTAACAAACTGAAAGTTAAAATGTGGAAAATAATGTCTAAAAGCTGAAATTATCAAAACAGTTCATGAAAGACTAATATTTGAAAAATGTAGCTGAAAGTAAAATTAAGCAAAATTGAATAAAAAAAAGAACAAAAATGAGCCAAAACTATAAAAGCAAAAACCTACAAAACAGTAGCTAAAAGCTAAAATTAGCATACGCATGGAAATACGGTACTGACCTATACATTCCTGCACGTTAAATGTAAACTTTTTGAAATTTAAATGTACTTTAGATAAAGTGTGAAGCTTTGTGGATGATTATCACTCCCCATAATGAATGGTGGGGATCATGTAATTGCCTGTCTGTGTGGATGTATATGTCAGTCTGTTAGCAAAATGTCTAATGACCCAGTAACCTAATCTAACTAAAACTCAGAAAAATGGCCTTTGGATTATTTCCATAAAACAAAAATGAGTTTCAGTAAAATGTTTGTTTTTTTTACCTGTGGAAAACTTTTAAAGAATGGTAAAAACAGAATATATCCGTATATTTTCCATTCTGCATGTTCAAGTGATTATGCAAACGTGCAGCTTTTACTTTCACAGCCAGTGCATGATTTAAAGTCCTAGATAGACGAAGGCTAAGTGGCCATATGTTCTCTTTACGTGTGCTCATGAGCTGAATTTATGGAACGTTGCATTAAATACCAGAATTTCTGTAACACACACCTACATAAATGCTGATTGCTGTGGTTTTACAGTGAAACAAGAACCAGTCAAAGAAACGTTGTGGTCTTTAGAGTCGACACAAGCTGCAGGGTTTGTTGAGACAGACTCTGAAGCTGAAGTCAGAGGCTGCAGGTGCTCAGTAGAAGCATCACTTAATGCAAAATGTCCTTTTTTTCACAATGTAAAGAAAACAACTGATACTGTTTAACGGGCACCATTATCAGGGCAAAGCTGCATCACATTCTGATTTACTATACTACCATACCACTTTATTTATAAAGCACAAAAAAAATGCAACAAGGCCAACTAAAGTGCTCAGAGACTCGCGCTGAGTCGAAGGTCAGGGAATAAGTGCATATTTAAATAAAGAACAGATCAAGTTCAAGTAGGTTTATTGTCATTTCACCATATGTGGTACATGAGGTGGAACAAAATTACTGTATGTACACAGGGTCCTAGTTACATCCAACAATAGCAAGATATAGACTCTTGCTAAAAATATGTTTATTATACATTTTTTTCAATTTACGCTTTGTTATTTCCAAAGAGTTTATCAAACTGGTGCCCTTTGTATGACTCCGTACCCACGAAGTAGCTCTGTTTCAAAAAGGTTGGTGACCCCTGATATAGAGTGTAAAAAGAAACAGTATATAAGGACCTAAGATATATACTAAGATATTCGCTAAACACTAATAATGCAAAACAATATGGAATAACAGCAGCCTGAACATGAGTCTGTGGTGAGCAGATCCTGTAGGCATTAATGAATACAGTAGCATGAGATCAGCAGCATGGATAATCAGCAGCATGGATAAGTCACATATCACCATATAAAGTGGCATGACAGTGATTTTTTTTTCTTTCAGTGATTATCCTGGTTAGAGATTCATGAGTCTAAAAACAGCATCAAGGTAGAAGCTGTTCCTCAGTCTAGTGGTTCTACACTAAATGCTCTGCAACTTTTTGCCTGAGGGGAGTGGGGCAAAAAGTGTGTGTGCTGGGTGAGTGGGGTCTTTCGTGATGCAGGTGGCTCTCTTCCTGCATCTGGAGGTCTGTGATGGTGGGGAGGCTGACTCCAATGGTCTTCTGTGCAGCCTTCACCACTCTCTAGAGTGGTCAACCTAACCATATTCCATGGTTAGGTGCAGAGTGAACTAAAGCTTTTTTTAAAACTCAACTCAGTGCGGAAGAAACAAACAATCTTGTGACAGAAGAGAATGACCAACATTCCTCTCTGCAATCAGGGTGCAAATGTAAGACAGCAGCACGTTAAACAATGTCAATCATCTATAGATAATGGACAGACACGTTCAAATACAGAAGATCTCCATATTCCAGATTAGGTAAAAACTTTGCAGCGACAAGCCTTTTTGTCCCTGTTGCTGGCGCGAAGAGGGGACTTGGAAATATCCTCCATCTGTCGGTCTACCCATCATTTATCTTGTGAGCTTGATTTAAATGAGTCCCCGAGGCTCAATGGGATTAACCTGTAAGGTTGAATGAATGAATGATGACTTGAAAATAAGTCAGATACTGACTCTTATTCTGTTGTGTGGCTGAATCTCAGCTTAAGAAAGTTCAACAATCTGGACAATCAAACTTCTCCAGAAGACATTTGTCTTATCAGCATGGACAGCAGGAGATTTCCGTCCAACTCAAAGGTGGGACATTTAAAGGCGGAGCTTCTTCTGGATCCTTTCAGTAGTGATGGGTCCGGCAACACCGATGCGAGCAAAACCCACGTCGGTGCACGTATCGCTATTAGAAAATCACGTGACTGATACAGGGGCTGTTTCGAACAGACGCCGATGCGCCAAACTGTGTTTATATAAGCGTATCTGTCAACGGGATGCATCTGCCAAAATACAGGTAGTCCCCGACTTACGAACGAGTTCCGTTCCTACGCCCGTTCGTAACACGAAAATCGTCGTAAGTCGAAAATACGTCCAAACGGCACCTCAGACATGCACCTCATACATGCAAAGGGCACCTCATACATCCAAGCACCTCATACGTACAGTACTGTATTTTTACCAAGCACTTAGCCTATCCTAACACATTACCCTACATAATTATCAAAACCACATACATTTAGGAGCCATAATTAAGGAAAAAAATAGTTAATTTCTTAATGGGAGCTGGTAATTTCTTCCTCCGTCTGTTAGCAAATTAGCTCGTGCACCTCAGAGCTCTGCAGCTTACTTCACGAGGTCCACAGCGTTTACAGCAACATCTATTAGCATGTTAGCTCATTGTTAGCATGTTAGCTCGTTGTTAGCATGTTAGCTCGTTGCTCAGCTGTCCTCCGCTCCTCCTGTATTTCCATGCGCGGTCCAGAGTTCGGCCTGCTCTGTAAGTTTCCACTGAGCGCGTCAGTGGAAACCCCCTCCTGTAAGTTTCAAGCTCCCCTAAGTTTCGTTTCCAGCTTCCCCCTTCCCTCCTGCTCCCCTAAGCGCGTTCGTAAAGCGCGTTCGTAAAGTCGAGACCGTCGTAAGTCGAGGACTACCTGTAATCTTTAATCGTTTGCCGGTCATCATTAAATTCATCAAGAATTATGGAGCAGCCTCAAACCAAATGGAAGGTTTCTGTGGCGTGGAACCGTTTTGATCTCATATCGGAAAATAAGCTGTTTGTTTAAAAAAAAATGTTTTTCTTAATTTCAAAACATGCTGGCGCATAGCGTAATAATTGTGCATGTCGGCTCGGGCTTCTATGATGCGGTCTCACGAATCATACAGCGTTGTGCGCGTCCGCTGACCCGCCGGTCAAAGGACGTAAAAAATATCCTGTTAATGTCAGATGGATCAGCTGATTATCACTGGCCGCATGCGTCCACAACTGCTGTCGTCTGTGGTGAAGGAAGTAGGAGCGTCACAGGGCCAGTTCCAGGCATGGCTACATGAGGGGGCATGTTGTTGACTTGTGTTTTCTTCATGGGATTGGGGTAATAGCTCAAAGCTGACATTTTTACACCTGTGTGTGAATCAACATTTTCAACCATGAACACTATCAAGCAAAGAGAGAAACTGACTGACCCATGCCCGTCTTTAATGCCTCAGTGTGTTGCAACAACAAATTACAGAAATACAACATGAAGAAAGTCAAAGACATGCACCACAGCGTCCACTCATCTCAGTACTAATGTACATTTTGTTTAAACAGATCATGTGCTGTGTTTCTTTTTTGTTCATACATGGGTTGTTCAATTATTTTCCTTTGAGTAACTTGGGGGTGATATCGCGGCTTTCAACCTTGATGTTGATCTGTCAGGCTCTTTTGATTAAAAATAAAAACTGAATAAATAAATGGCGAGGATCACTGCATTACAGGGCCAGACATGAGAATGAAGTCCCAGATACATCCAGGGTGACTCAGGTATACAGCCATTCTACAACTTACTCACAGTTGCTTTATTGATGAGTAATTCCTGTTAATTTATTATTTATCTCATTTCTAACCATCAAGCTTCCAGGAAGCGGATGCTGGATGAGGCTCTGCTGAAGTTCATCCTGAAGGACTGCCAGCCAAACTTATTTTTTTAGAATAAAAATGTATAAAATAAAATAAAAATCCCCATCCACAAGCATCCTCATTCACAACACGTTCACCTATATTTCACATTATGATACATGTTCATATTACTTATTGACTGTATCTAAATATATTGGATTTTTTTAATTTAAATGAAAATATGAAAAAATTCAATATAAAATACAATGACTTGAATTAAATTATATAGAGCTCATAAAAACTCATTGCCTCTAAATGTTCAAGTGCATTTTGTAAAAAGAATGAGCTGTTACAACCTGAAAGGAATGGAGATTTTTGCAAAGCCAAAATACAGAACTAGTTTGAAAGGACGGTGTGTTTCAATACAAGGTGTTGACTTGTGGAATAGTTTAGAAAATGTAATTAAATCTACAACATCCATTATAGTCTTTAAAAAAATTATCAAAGCAAATATGTTAATTAAATACTAAATACTCAAATCGCCAAATTGCAAATGTGTATTCAAATTCTGTAAATAGTTTACATTTTGTATCACTGTTGAGTGCCTTGGAAATTTGTATATTTGATTGAGTTATTTTATTGATCTCGCTTTTTTTTTTGTTGTTATCATTATAGAAAAAAGGGGCAGGTATAATAAGATTTTTTTCTTCTCCCTGTCTCCTTTCATTTTACGTTTTTCTTGTCTTCTTTCATTGTATTGTTACAATGTAAAAAATGTTTTTCTTTACAAAATGTAAAATGAATAAATAAATAAATAAAAAATAAAATAAAATAAAATTACTGTATTGTACCGTATATACTAGGTCATCAAATCAGTGTCAGCTGAGTCTGTCAACTAAGTTGCCAGTAGGGATCTACCAGCTTCCAGCAGGTGTCAGTATGCAGTGATACAGTATCGACACAGTATCAATATAGTTTGGCAATGTATTGAAACGCTTCATGATAATAATAATAATAATAATAATAATAAAATTTAATTTATAACGCACTTTTCATTAACAAAAATCTCAAAGTGCTACAAAGTGCAACTAAAATCAAAGATCAAATAAAAACAAGTGATAAAATCAAGTAAAATCAATGATAAAACAACAAAAATCAATAATAAAACCAATTAAAAATAATGATAATATCAACTAAGATCTAAGATAAAATCATGCGGAGGCAGAGTAGGCTCGCTTAAAAAGAAAAGTCTTTAAGCCTTGTTTAAAGTCAACCAGTGACTGTGGAGCTCTCAGGTAGTCAGGGAGGGAGTTCCATAGGCGGGGGGCAGCCACAAAATCATGACACCTCATTGACCCGTCACTACCATGGTGGTGCAAAACTGTCCACTGTGGACAGAGACACTGGTGTTCCAGCAGGTTCCAGTTCATGGCAGCTTTGAACCTTGGTGGTTCCTGAACATCAGAAACAACTTCCTTCCATCTGAGCGGAACAGATGAGTGTTGGACGATCCAGTGAGTTCTGTCAAACAGAAACCACCAGCTGCAGCAAATCATGCTCACTAACAGGAAGTTAATGGGACTTGACCTCGTCAACGAGCACTTCAGCACCACTCGTTACTAGAATCATGTGAACATATGGATCTGTTAGAGCCTGTAAGTTGACGATGAGTGAATGTGTCAAAACAACAATCTTTTTGTTTTTTTTTCTAAAGTAGATCTTGTGCTGGTGGTAAGAGCCTAGAAGAGCCTGTTTTTGTTCATAAATTAGATGCAGCGTGTTCATTAACGAGCTTTAATTGTGCTTTTTGGCAGGTTTTGCTTTATTTGAACATGGCGAAGCTGCTTTCTCTCATCACGCTGATGTAATCAGGCCTCGCTGTAGATTAGTCACTGTCAGATGTAGATGCAGGGCATCAGAAACAAACGTGTCTTCACTTGACAGTTATTTATTTATGTGCTTTTTTTTCCAAATCTCATCAGGAGTCTATGACTACAGATCCAATTTGACACAGATCAGACAATTAAGAAATGCAAGCACGGAGTCAATACATCCGTTAATTTCCTACCAGGGATCTGCTCCTTTAAAGGTTGCTGGCTCTGTCTGAGTGGACGCTGGAGGTGAGATGAGTGTTAAAGCTGTGGCTCTGGGGGCTTTGGCAGGTGTTACACAGATGAGCGTTAAAGTGTTGATTGATCAACGAGGGCTGCAGTCAGCCACAGGTCATCAGCAGGGAGGATGAAGGTGCATCGAGTGGGAGGACGAGCTGTCCTGTGTCCCTCCTGCATGTCAAACTGTCTGGAAACATGTTTGTGCTCCCGTGCTGCAGCGCCGCTCCACTCAGACATTTGGCCCGGCTGTCTTCAGCCACTAATCTCTGCGTGTGTGTCTCAACCCACTCCACACCTCCTTCACACTCTTCAGCTGCAGACTGTGCTCCATCCTCTCACTCTGGATGTTCTTTCAAGCCACATTTTTCCACTCCTCTTTGTGATTTTCACGCATTTCCTTTCTCCTAAAAGCTTTTCTCTACCTGCTGGAAGAGATTTCATGCTTTAGCTGATATGAAAACATTTTTATCAATCCAATTCAGTTTATTTATATAGCACCAAATCACAACAGAAGTCGTCTCAGGGCACTGAAAAGAAACATTCACAGACATTATAAAAGTTCTCTATGGAAGGAAGCAGCAGATTGTGATGAATCTTCACTTTATCACAGTCTCTCATCCTGAGCAAGCACAAAGGCAACAGTGGAAAGGAAGCACTCCCTTTTAACAGGAAGAAACCTCCAGCAGAACCAGGCTCAGTACGAGCAGCCATCTGCTTCCATCAGCTTGAGAGGAACAGGAAGTAGAAACAAACAAACACAGAATGGCAGGTCCAGGTGTACTTTCTATTGGAGGACAGACAAAATAACATGTTAAGATACAAATAGAAATACCGTATTTCCGGCCTATAAGTCGCACCTTTTTGCCTAATTTGCATGCCCTGCGACTTATAGGACGAAGCGACATATTTAGGGATTTTTCCCCCATATTTTTAGACCAATTTTTGGCTGAGATATGACCGTTTTCATTCATTCAGACGGAAAAAATGGAGCAGTACCACTTTCGGCCGCTAGAGGCGCAGTACCACTTTCGGCCACTAGGGTCCACTGACCGCTCCCAGCTCATGTGTCCGACAGAAGCCTCTTCTGCTCGGACTCACTCTGTCGCAGCACGGCCTCCTGCTCTCTGGAGGTCTGAACTACTGTTAGCTCAATGTTTTACTGTTAGCAATGCAAAATAGCTCAAGAACCACAGGACAGATTTTGATGAAACTTACAGAAAGTAATCACTGGATGGACATTTACAACTGATTAGCTTTAGGTCTATTCAGGGGTTCTGGAGAGGAGGGTCCGTCGGATAGTCGAACCTCGGATTCAGGAGGAGCAGTGTGGTTTTCGTGCTGGTCGTGGAACACTGGACCAGCTCTACACCCTCAACAGGGTCCTGGAGGGTGCGTGGGAGTTTGCCCAACCAGTTTACATGTGCTTTGTGGACTTGGAGAAGGCATTCGACCGCGTCCCTCGGGGGGTTCTGTGGGGGGTACTCCGGGAGTATGGGGTACCAGGCCCTTTGATATGGGCTGTTAGGTCCCTGTACGACCGGTGTCAGAGCTTGGTCCGCATTGCCGGCAGTAAGTCAGGCTCGTTTCCGGTGAGAGTTGGACTCCGCCAAGGTTGCCCTTTGTCACCGATTCTGTTCATAACTTTTATGGACAGAATTTCTAGGCGCAGCCAAGGTGTTGAGAGGATCCGTTTTGGTGACCTTAGAATTGCTTCTCTGTTTTTTGCAGATGATGTGGTCCTATTGGCTTCATCAGTTCGTGATTTACAACTTTCACTGGAGCGGTTTGCAGCCGAGTGTGATGCGGCCGGGATGAGGATCAGTTCCTCCAAATCCGAGGCCATGGTCTTGAGCCGGAAAAGGGTAGCATGCCCTCTCCGGGTCGGGGAGGAGGTCCTGCCCCAAGTGGAGGAGTTTAAGTATCTCGGGATCTTGTTCACGAATGAGGGAAAACTGGAGCGTGAGATCGATAGGCGGATAGGTGCAGCGTCCGCAGTGAAGCGGGCGCTGTACCGGTCTGTCGTGGTGAAGAGAGAGCTGAGTCAAAAGGCAAAGCTCTCAATTTACCGATCGATCTACGTTCCCACCCTCATCTATGGTCATGAGCTTTGGGTTGTGACCGAAAGAACAAGATCTCGGATACAAGCGGCTGAAATGAGTTTTCTCCGCAGGGTGGCTGGACTCTCCCTTAGAGATAGGGTGAGAAGCTCAGTCATCCGGGAGGGACTCGGAGTAGAGCCGCTGCTTCTCCACATCGAGAGGAGCCAGTTGAGGTGGCTCGGGCATCTGGTTAGGATGCCTCCTGGACGCCTCCCTGGTGAGGTGTTCCGGGCATGTCCCACCGGGAGGAGACCCAGAGGAAGACCCAGGACGCGCTGGAGGGACTATGTTTCTCGGCTGGCCTGGGAACGCCTTGGGATTCCCCCGGAGGAGCTGCTCCAAGTGGCTGGGGAGAGGGAAGTCTGGGCCTCCCTACTTAGGCTGCTACCCCCGCGACCCGACCCCGGATAAGCGGAAGAAGATGGATGGATGGATGGATGGATAGCTTTAGGAGACGTTTGAGCGAAAATTCAATTTATAATTTATTTTCGCAGTGCGCGCGACCGTTTGGAAGACAGTCAAAGCGAAACAATGTAAATCCAGCTGATTTGAACATTACGTTAAATTTTAAAGGTAAAGTTCAGCTCAGAAACACTTTTTCTATAATGTCAGCAAACAAATATATATTTTTAGGTGTTTTTCTTGCTAAATTTTAAAGAAATGTAGCGTTCCCACCCGTGCGGGTGCACGTTTTGCACGTAGCGAAACTAATTTTTAAGTACAGCTGATTTGACAAATACGTTCATTTATTAAGGAAAGGTTCAGCTAAGACATATTTGCTATAATTTTCAGCAAACAAATAATTGTTTTTACCGTGTTAATCTTGTTAAAGTCCTTCCGTACATGCTCCTGTGGCCTACATTTCCAGGTTGTCAGCGGTGACGGGTAACATACGCGGCGCGTCAGAGGTGACGCATAATAGATGCAACGTATTTGGCGGTGCGACATGTTTATGGATTTTTCCAGTTTATTGGACTAATGCGACATATAGGGCGGTGCGACTTACAGGGCGGAAAGTACAGTAATTACAAATACAACCAGGCAGAGTAGAGCAGGTAAAGACAACAGCAGAGTGAGGAAATGTGGTCAATTTGTCTTCCAGCTGGTGAAGCCTAGCAAAGGATAGTTCAGGAAACCCAAGCCAGCCCTACCCATAGGATTTATCAAAAAGGAAAGTCTTGAAACTGGACAATGTGTCAGTCTTACAGACAGAAACTGGAAGTTCCACACGAGAGGAGCATGATAACTGAGAGATCTTCCTCCTATTCTACTTTTGGAAACTCTAGGAACCACAAGTAAGCCTGCAGTCTGAGAGTGAAGTGCTCTGTTAGGAAAATATGGAACAATAAGATCTGTAATATAAGATGGAGCTATGTTGTTGAGAGCTTTGTACGGTAGGTTAGAAGTAAGATTTTGAATTCAATTCTGAATTTGACAGGGAGCCAATGGAGAGAAACTAAAACTGGAGAAACATGATCTCTCCCACTAACTCCAGTTAAGACTCTGGCAGCAGCATTTTGGATCAACTGAAGACTTTTTAAAGAAGTATTTGGACACCCAGATAACAAACCATTGCAATAGTCCAGCAGCATTGGCGTGAGATGCATGAGTCAGAATTGTAATGAAAGACTTCTGCTTAAAATCTAAAAAAAAAAAAAAATCAACATTTAGTTAAATCAAGTAAAGAGGCCTCTAATGTTTAATGTCTGTAAATAAAGTAAAACAAAAAAAGTTTAAAATTTACAAAGTTTTTTCCATAAAATACTTAAATATCTCCTTAGTTCCTTTAATAACATTGATCCTACTCTCCTTTTAGCTACTGTTCAGCTAATTTTAGCTAACAATGAAGGCTCTGCTAAGTTTAGCCTTATCAAGAGTTGAGCTAATTGTAGCTTTTATCAACTCTTTTGCTACTATTACCTTTTAGCTACTGCTTTAACAATCTTAACTATGGTTTTACTACATTCTGCTTTGAGTTATGGCTTTGGTATGTGTTGCTTTTACTGTTTTGCATTTTTAGCTGCAATTTGCTAACTGTAGCTATTAGCTAAAGTTGTTTTACATTCAGCTTTTAGTTATGGTTGTAGTAATTTAAACTTTTAGTTAAGGTTTGCATATTTTAGCTTCTGTTTATGGTTTTGCTTCATTTGGCTTTTAGCCACAGTTTTGGTACTTTTTGCTTTAAGCTAGAATTTTAGCTACCGGTATGTTGATTTTTGCTTTTAATAACTGTTTTGGTCAGTTAAGCTTTTGCTACAGGTTTGTGCTAACTTTATTCAATTCAGTTCAGTTTATTTAGCGCCAAGTCACAACATAGACTAAGTTATCTCAGGGCACTGAACAGAAACATTCACAAACATAATGCCAGTTAATTTATCTATAAGGAAAGAAGGCAGCAGATTGTGTTGTCTTCATTTCATCACAGTCTCCCATCCTGAGCGCTTTTTAATGGTTTTGCTACATTTAGCTTTTAGAAACAGTTTTGGTCATTTTAGCTTTTTGCTGCATTTTAGCACAAATGATAGCTTTTATGTACGTTTTTGTTGTATTTAGCTCTTAGTTCTGCTGGTCTTTTGAGGTGTTAAAGTTTTGCACAACTTTTAGCTTGTAGCTATGAGCTACCTTACATTTAGCTTTTAGCAAAATTTTGTAATTTTACCTTTTAGTGATCTGTTTTGGTCATTTAAGCTTTTAGCAAGATTTACTGCAAATTATAGCTTTGATCCATATTTATGTTAGCTCTTGATGGCTTTTGGTAATTTTTGCTTTTAATGACATTTTTGGTTATTTGAACTCTTCGCTACAATTTTGCTATATTTAATATTTATCTACTGCTTTGATAATTGGTTCGTTTAGCTACGGTTTAGCTGATTTTAGTTTTTAGCTATGGTTTTCATACATTCAGCTTGTAGTAACATTTTTTATTTATTTTTTACTTTTAACTAGAATTCTGTTAAATTTAGCTTTTAGCTACAGTTTTGATGACTCTTTGGGCTATGGTTTTGCTAATTTTCGTTTTAAAGGCAGTTTCTTTATGTTTCTTTTCCAGCTGCTGTCTTTAGAACTTCATCTCTGTGAACCAGACAGAGAGCCTAATGACCCTCAGGCGGGCGGGGAGGGCGTTTAATCTAGTTTAATTTAGCTGCGTAAACTCATCTCATACGCAGTTTGAATTTGACCAAGCTGTTCATATGTACGGTGCAAAACATCTTTAAATACAAAATACAAGTCCATTTGTTGTTTTCATCTGCCTCCATCTCCTCCTGTCCCAGCATCCTCCTCTGTCACCTCCTTCTTTATGTCCATGAATCGTCTGTGGGGTCTTCCTCTTTTCTTCCTCCTGCAGCAGCAGCTCCATATTCAACATCCTTCATCCAACATGTCCACAAGCACAAACATGTTTCATCTGGAAGGTTTTCTGTCTTTATGTATAGCTGCTTGGCTAAGATGTTTGTGGACTTCATCAGACCTATCGGAGCTCAGATGTGCTGCAGCTGGTTCAGACGAGCTGAGTTCGACAGACTTCAGTACATTCTAATAATAATAGTGACAACATGGGGGAGTATATGTTTTCCTCGCCCGTTTATTTCATGTTCCAACAGGATTCTGGCCTTTCACTCATCCCGCTCTGAAGAGATTAGAGGCTGCAGTAATACCAGATTTTCAGATTGTACTGGATTTATTTTCTATATTTATATAAAAGAAACACCAATGAATGAATGAACAAATTATTTTTGCTTTAGTTTGATAGTTATTCTTTTTTGTTAACACCAATTCTGCTTACAAGTTTTAACTCAGCGATATAAGGAAGAATGAAATGAAGGAAACTGACGTTATCCCAGTGAGGAGGATGGTTGTAATCTGGTTAGCTGGTTCTGTGCCTGGATTCATAAACTGCTGGGATTAGATTCAGAGAGGAAGGAGCTACAACCAGATTAAAGCTGAACACTGTTTTTATTGTTACGAGCTGGAGATGGTTGTAAATTCAGAGTATTTAGTTTTATAACTGTAGAGCTATGTTGTGATTTTACCGGAGGGAACGTGACTTCCTCTCCATGTTTGATGTCCTCTGAGCTGCCGTCTTCTGTGCCGGTCCAGCCACGTACGTGTCCACGTGAAGACATCCGAGGACGACGCAAGTGTCCTCAGAAACTGAGATGATTAATTAGCTCTCAAGGTGCATCATGCTGGGGATGATTCTCAGCTACAACCACATTAGCTCATTAACTGTAAAACTACGAGCTATTTTTGTGTTTGCTAATCTCAGTTAGCTGTGGCAGCCATCTTGAATCAGATCAACTCCAAAAAATAAACAGTTGTAGACGTTTATTAATTATTTTCTGTGAGTTTCAAGAAAATCCATCCAATGTTACATGAGGTATTTTGCTAACAGACAGTTTGTGCCTGTAAAACTGTGTCCATAGGCGCAGGAAGTAAAAAGTGGTGCCTTTGTCTAGGCCTGTCACGATAAACAATAAATCAATTAATTGCATGATAAAGGAAAATTATCAACCTCATTTTCATTTATCGGCTTCATCGTTTCTTCATGTCTCTCTCTTTCTACTGAAGACACTGGATGAGAAAATGCTCAACTCCGGTGCTCTTCACTGACCCCTCCCTTTCTCTTTAAAATCTGTTTAAACCGTCCAAAATCGTGTTTTTGGACGGTTAAAAGCAGCTAAACTGAGAAGCTACGCTACGAGGCCGACCTCGAGAAAAAAACCTCCGTCGTGTCGAAGCTCCAAAATTCACGGTTGAAATCCGTGCCTTCGTCTAAAAAGTTGTTTTTCCCTGGAAAAAAGAAGCTGAGCACTTGTTTACTGATTATTTTTTTAATTAAAAGCTTTGTTTGAAAAATGCTATTATAAAGAGCTCAAACCACACAGAGCATCCGCCATGTTGAGAACCGAATAAACAGAAACGAGAAACAGCCCTTGTCACGTCAAGGGGCCTCCCTCCCATTTTTCTTAAAGAGACACGCTGCTCGCTCCCTCACTATCCATCATTTGGCTCAAACAGTCTTATACTCCCATCTAGTGTTCAAAAAAAGGTGCTACATACAAAAATTAACCAACATTTCTTCTTAAATTTAATAATTACTAATAATTGTCAAATTTAAAAAAATATTATCGTTTATCGCAATGATTTCCGAGACAATTAATCACCCAGCAAAATGTGTTATCTTGAAAGGCCGACCGTTGCCCCTCCAGCCCCTCTTTGGTGGCGCCCCTGAAGTGATTCCTTCAAGGAAACTTCTTGTTCCCAGTGCTCAAAAATTGCAAATAAAGATTTTTTTTTTTTGTTGTTGCAAGGAGCGAGTGCTCCTGCTCGTCTCTAAAACACGTTATTTTATTCCTCCACGTCGTTTAAAAAAAAAAACTGGCTCATTTGGAGATTCGTGGATCCCTTACAGACAGCTGATCTGTTGTGGCGTCGCAGACGGCGACGTGTTTCCACGGATTCTCACAAATCCAGTGTCCTGCGACGGCACGAAACATTTGGTCGTTTCATATTCATGTCGGCTCCCAGGACGTGGGATGAGTTCCTTTCCTCCCGTCTTGTTTCCTCCAGGACGGCGAGCGAGCGTCAGTAAAAGCAAAAACTGTTTATCTGATCCGTCTCCGTGGAGACTGTAATTGACAGGAGTACAGTATCTGCAGCACACAAGCGTTATTTTATTATTTATTATTATTTATTATTGCAGATCTCTCTGACACTCTGAATTCTTTCCCCTTTCTTTCACTCTGCACAGCGACAAGCTCCACTCGGCTGGAGGATCTGGGGTTTTTGGTCCACCAGAGGTCTGCGGGGAACCGGGGCTCAGTCCGTAAACACAACACAGCTGGACGCACGAGCGATGATGCCAAAGGTATAATGCCGCGTGGCCTTTTACGGTAAAAACTGTTTTAATTTGAATTTAGATAGTTGTAAAAACATCTATGTTCCACAATCATTAAAATAAAGACCTAGCTTATATAAAGGATATCGCCCGCCGCCTGAGGTTGTCTTATGTTGGGAAATGACAGAGTTATGTTGCAATCATACACAATGTTGCAAGATCAAGAAGTAAAAAAAAAATAGCAAAACAAAAATTGTAACGAGCAGAACAGGCGAAAATGAGCAGATGTAAATAACTTTCAGCTACTATAACACCAAACTTTGGGTTTGTAAAACTGACAGAATCATTCATGTTTGTTATTGGTGACATGCTTTGGCAGCCATCTTGAAATGGCTTGACTCTAATAGTTAATCAGTTGTAGATGTGAATCATTTACAGGTGGTCCCCGACTTACGAACAAGTTCCGTTCCTACGCACCGTTCTTAACACGAAATTAACGTAGCCTAAGTCGGAACGCACACGGCACACCCCAACCGATACACGTATATGTACGGTACTGTAAGTTACCAAGCACTTTGCCTATCCTAACACAGCTACATAATTATCAAAAAACACATACAGTACAGTACATTTAGAGACATACTGTAATTAAATAAAAAATACAATTTCTTACTGTGAGCTGGTCTCCGCCGCCCGTCGGGTCCGTGTCTCCGGAGGGGCTAGCGTTAGCATTTTAGCCCCTCATTAGCTCGGTGTCGTCCCTCCAAAAAGGGTGCGCAGCTGTTTATCCGCATTTTAGCATGTTACCTTGGTGTTCATCCAACATCTGAGGCTAAAAGGCAGACATCGAGGCGAGCTCCCGGCTGCAGCAGGCGTCTCCTGCTGGCGAAGCATGTTAGCTCGTGGCTCCTCCGGTCACGCTAACTGAAGCTAACCGCAAAATGGCGGACACTGTCGAAAACATAGCTCGGTGTCCAGGGTTAGCGATCGGCGGCTGCTGCTCCGGGCCTGAGACGTCTACAGAGTTCACCGAGCGTTTCCAGCTCACATATCCGTATGAGGCAACCTCTTATCGGACACACAGTCCTCCAAAGTCGGCAGTCGAGGCTGGAGCTAACCGAAGCTAACCCTAAAATGGCGGACACGGCGGCATTTCCGGAAACTGCCGAACTGCGCAAATAGACTTAAAAAGTTTAATAAAAATAATGATACTTTATTTAAAACAACCACAGCTGCAACAAAGTGCTGTACACATGAAATCAAGAACATTTAAACACAAACACATTTTTATTTTTAATATTTCATATTTTTATTAATATCAGAGTCAGAGTCAGAGTCAGAGAGTCAGAGTCAGAGAGAATTTATTGTCATTTGCACCGCATGTAGTACATGTGTTGAAAACGAGATTATGTACACAGGGTCCCAGTTACATCCAACACAAATGCAAGAGAAAAACAATAATAACATCTAGGATTAACTAAGAAAAACATCAACTAGTAATATGATGCGTTCGTAAAAAGTCGGATCGCCGTAAGTCGAGGCCGTCGTAAGTCGGGGACCACCTGTATTACTTTCCAAGTGCTTCAATAAAATTTGACCATGTAGGTCACGAGGTATTTTGCTAACAGACACAAATAAACAACCGCTAACATGATAATTACGCATAAAACGATCCACCTCCAAATGGTTTGAACTTTGACCTCCAGGTCCGGGGAAATTGGCGGCAATCAAACAGGCCGACATCATGCTAAAACCGCTGCTGTTCGAAGTCCCCGGCGTCACGGCCGAGACGCCGTTCGTGGGCCGGGATTGGCTCTTCACGCGCCTGGAGGAGGTCCTGGGAAAAACCAGCAGCTGCGAGGGGCGTGGCGCTGTAATCGTTGGCAACGCCGGGTCCGGCAAGACGGCCATCATCTGGCGGCTGGTGGCGCTTAGCTGTCATGGTGTGCGTGCGCCACACGGAGTTCCCAGCATGCCTCAGAGCCCCGGCTTCTCCCCTAAATGTAAGACTTTTATCTTTTTTGTAAAACCACAAGTAAAATTCTGTTTATTTATTTATATTTGTTTTCCAGTTAACACAAACATTGACAAAAAACAAACAAACAAAAAAAGAGAAACAGCATTTTCTGTGACATTGCCTGCTCAATGCTTGGAACTAAATGACTGCTAATATCTGCCAAAAATAAAATAAAAAATGCACACTAATCACTACGTTGTTATAGTTAGTTTATTTTTGGGTGTAGCTGGGACCCTGTGTACATAATTTCTTCCACCTCATGTACCACATGTGATGGTAATGACAATATAGCTGACTTGAACTTGAACTTAAAACAAGCACAACAGTGGCTGAAATGAGCAGAACAAAGACAAAAATGAGCCGAAAGATAAAATTAGTAGAACTGAAGGTAAAAGGAGCAAATTAGATGCTAGTATGAGCCAAATAAAGGCTTAAATGAGCTAAATAGAGGCTAAACTAAATGGTGTTCAGGGTTAAATGAGCCAAACAAAGGCTAAAATGAGCAAAATAGAAGCTAAAATGAACCAATCAGAGGTTGAAATGAGTCTAACAAAGCTTAAATGTGGGCCAAATAAAGTACAAAGGCTAAAATGAGCAGAAAAGAGGCTTAAATGAACAAAACACAGGCTAAAAGTTACTTAAGCAGCAGAACAGTAGCTAGAGGTTAGGAGCTGCAGTTCAGATACAATTCATTCATTCAACCTTTATTTAGTCAGGTAAATCTTCTTTTGAACCTCATGGGCTCATTTACGAAAGCGACCTGCTAAAACTAAAGAACAATGAACAGCAATGATAGAATTTCCTTAAACAATAAACAAACAAACAATAAACAATAGAAAACAAAAGAAAAAAATAAAAATTATATATATATATATATTATATATATATATATATATATATATTTTTTTCTTTTTTTTTTAACAAAGTATCAAAAAACTAGCAAAACATTATAAGGTATATGTATAAAATCAAAGACAATTATTAAATTAAATTACAAAGTTGTAATTTGTAAAAAGCAGTTTATTCGGTCAAAACATTAGCTAACGTTGGGATGGGATGGATTTCATAGCTAAAAGTAGCCAAACAGATGCTACAGTTCTTAATATTGTAGCTAAAACTAGTAAACATGTTTAAAATAGCAAAACAGATGCTAAAATTTAGATGATCAAAACTGTAGCTAAAAGGAGCCAAACAGAAGATAAACACAGAGCCAGTACATGCGGAAGTACTTTATTCATTTTGTGTTTCAGCCGTTAGTTCTGCTTGAGCAAAGTCAGATTCTTGTAAATTTTTGTTAACTGGGTCAAACGACCGTCCTCCAGGTTCTCCCCTGAGGTTCTTCGGCTGATTGCTGCTTTGTAAGTGGACTCAGATTGTTGTTTCTTCGTCTCCTGAGTGGCACCGGAATTGTTTTTTTTGTGTCGAAAAACATCAAGGGCAGAAAAACAACTCATGCAGATGGATTGTGCACATAATGGCACGCTGCATGCTGTGACGTGCTTGATTGGTAATGAAATCATGGCACACGTAAAAAAAAAACAACAACAAAAAAAACAGAAACGGCTAAAATACTTTGAAAACGCGCTCTTGTGTTTTAGCCTGATGCCATTAGTTGCAGCGATCATTTTCAGACGATTGACTGTTTTTTATGAAAAGTTCACTCATGGTAGTTTTTTGCTTTTTGCAGCCGGGGAGAAGCAGGGAAAGGGAGTTTCCAAACATCCAGCTGAGGTCCAGTCCAACCAGAACACTGCTGCAGCTGCCAGAGACAGTCCAGCTCTGAGGAAGGAGGCTGCCAGAGGCCTCGCTGCCAAGGTAACAAAGAATCAGCTTAAAGTTGGCAGATCAGCAATCAGGAGCTTGAGCAATGCTAAAGTTCAAAGTGACAAAACATTGGGTTAAAGTAGTAAAACTGAAGCTAAAAGTAGAACAACTGTGGCTTAAAGTAGCAAAGTTGAGCTAAAAGTAACAAAACACTGTATTAAAGTAGCAAAATTGAAGCTAAAAGTAGCAAAACATTGTCTTAAAGTAGCAAATTTTAAGGTAAATGTAGCAAAACATTGGCTTAAAGTAGCCAAACTGAAGCTAAAAGTAGCAAAATGTCGTCTTAAAGTAGCAAAATTGAAGCTAAAAGTCATTGGCTTAAAGCTGCTATATGTAGCTTTTGAACACACTGGCACTTCGAAACATTTTGAACAGAGACACGTTTCTGGTCCCTCCTCACTCAGAGCCATATATGACTCAGCTCCACCTCACTTGTGCTGCAGCCTGGAATGCTCCGCCTCCACATGTCCCGTCTCAACCGCTGCAAAGTTCTGTGATTATGTGTTAATAAAACGTTCTAAAAAATAAAATAAAACCATGGAGCACTGGTCCAGCAAAACAAAAACACCCTGAAATCTGCAGAGCTTCACGCAGCCACGTTGGACATGATTTAATTCGCTCGTGACAAATCCACTTCCTCATTTCTGTCAGTGAAGGAAGAAGCGAACACCGCTGCGGGCTCGCTGCAGGGTTGACAGGCGGGGGCGTGGGTTGGGGAGGGGGTGAGAAGTAAGAAGCTCTGTTTTTATTGGCTGAATGGCTGGTTATAAAGTCTGTTTTTATTGGCTGGTTAACCGCGGGCCGCTCTCTGGTTTTTATAAATGCTTTTATTACCACCGGGAGACGCCAGAGGAATATAGTTTTTTTCAGAGATTACATGTCAAACATCAATCTTTCAAGAGATAGTGAAAGAATGAAGAAATGTGTTTAAAAAAAAGCTACATACTGAAGCTTTAAAGTACAAAACATTGGCTTAAAGTAGCAAAACTGAAGCTAAAAGTAGAAAAACTGTTGCTTAAAGTAGCAAAACTGAAGCTTTAAGTATCAAACCATTGGCTTAAAGTAGCAAAACTGAAGCTAAAAGTAGCAAAACATTGGCTTAAAGTAGCATAACTGTAGCTAAAAGCTAAAATTTGAGAAACTTCTAAACGTAAAATGTAGCTAAAATGTAGTGAAAAGCTAAAGATGGCAATAAAGTGCCAAAATTACTCAGTGACTAAAAGTTAAATTTAGCAAATGTGAACCCAAAACAAAAAACAAAACAAAAAAAAACAATTGTAAAGCAACTTCTAAAGGATAAACAAAAGCTAAGTAATAGCTTAAAGCTAAAATTAAACGTTGAGTGGTAAATGTAGTAAAGTTGTGGCTAAAAGTTAAAAGACAGAAACAAAGCTGGTTTGCTGAAGCACAGTTAAGAGAACGTTTCAGACGGAACTGAAGAGTTCAGTGTATTTTAATTTGTAAAGTAAGTTAAATAACGTCAAAAAAATGTTAAAATGACAAAAACTAAAGGTCAAAGCACTCCAATCCAGATTGAGCCGAATGTTTTGATATAGAAATAGATAAAAATTACCACAAAATCTGAGGAAGAAATTAATGTGCAGAAGAAACTCTTAACAAAAAATCAAAGGTGTGAACGCTGAATGTGGCGGGCGATAATGTAACTGTGTCTGTGTGTTTGTTTGTCTGTTAGCAAAATATCTCTTAACCCATAAGACAGGAACGAAACTGTAATAACTTTGATAAACTTTTGGAGTGAGCCTGATTCAAAATGGCTGCCACGGCTAATCACCATTATCCAAAAGAAAAACGGTGGCAACTACCGTATTTTCTGGTGTATAGGTCGCATTGTCCAATTATCACCAATAGATTGGAAAAATCCCTAGATAGGTCGCACCTACGTTTAGCTCTGCTGCAAATGTCTGCCACAGGAGCGCACAGCAAGGCTTTTAAGAAGATTAACACTTAAAAACAATTATTTGTTTGATAAAAATTATAGCAAATATGTGTCTGAGCTGAACTTTTCCTTAATAAATGAACGTAATTGTGAAATGAGCTGGATTTAAAAATTTGTTTCGCCGAAAGTGATAACAAGCCATATACAGTATAGGTTGCACCGGTGTATAGGTCGCAGGCCTTGAAAAAACCATAAAAAGGTGCGACCTCCATCCATCCATCCATCTTCTTCCGCTTATCCGGGGTCGAGTCGCGGGGGTAGCAGCCTAAGTAGGGAGGCCCAGACTTCCCTCTCCCCAGTCACTTGGAGCAGCTCCTCCGGGGGAATCCCAAGGCATTCCCAGGCCAGCCGAGAAACATAGGGCCAGTTTACACGGCGCGTATTTTGAGTGTAACCGCTACTTTCTCTTTGCGACTTTGCTTATCGCCTACACGACGCTGCTGGCCCCCCTCGATGACTCCGATACTTTTCTGACCCTGCTCTCAAGGTGGAAGTTTTTCGCAGACCCCCCGTTGATAATGTAAACATCTCCCGTGGAGCTTTTGTTTGAACACATGCACGCAGCACGCACGCGCAGACAGCCGGCATTTTAACAATGGCGGTGGACTGGACAGTGGACACACGCACCACTTTCTGAACTATAGCTGATGGAATATATTTTGATTCTCATATTTAATTATTCTACACCTTACCTGCATCTGTGTTGGAAGAGAGCCAGCTGCCTGGATCCAGTTGTCTGTTAACGAGGCAGTCGGACATTTCACGTGTCACGCTGCACTATAACATACTAAATGTGCTATATATTAACAGTTTAACAATAATAAACAGTATTTATGTTAGCGTGGGAGATATTTAAATTTATCTGAGCTAAATGAAGCTATCTGGACTCGTTACGTCATGCCTAACATGCTGCTGAAAATGAAGACACCAGGTTGATTTTTTATTTATTTGTTTATTCAACACCACAAACTCATGTCACAAACACTGAGAATTAAATTGAACACTTTTAAAAACACGTTAACCGAACTTTAATGAACTGGACTCTGTTGTTTTCATCCCACTGGACCCACATCCGAACCGCCGGTCCGCTTCGTGGAACAGCTTCGACCTCGCAGGAAAAAAATAAAAATAAAACCTCAGTTGGTTGTTCTGTGATCGAACTAAACACAAGGAAACATTATTAAGAACATGGTTTACCTTGTAGCGCTGCTGTAAATCAGCTGATTCTCACGGAGTAAAGTCAGACATGTTGACTCGGTTCCGGTCCAGTCAGCAACTGGTGTGCAGCTTGTAGCGGTCCCACTTGGTGTCAAATCTGTTGACTCTTATCCAAATTCCAGCTTTAACTTGTTGTTAACTTGTTGACAACAACTTGTAGTAGCTGAACTTTTAGCCAGAGAGGAAAACAGGCTGCCTCGTGTGCTCTGTTTACCCCAGGCTGCACACATGCGCAGTGGTGAAGGTTCCAAAAATCACAGCGCCATCTAATGGCCCAGCATGGTAACTACAGTAAATTCATGAGTACGGGGGGTGGGGGGGAGAGAGTCGTATCCACAGAATTCGCCCATGTCAACGCAAAACTTTCAACCTAATTAACATACCCAAAAGTTGCGTTTCCCCCACACAGTGTCCGTGTAAACAGGGCCTTAGTCCCTCCAGCGTGTCCTGGGTCTTCCTCTGGGTCTCCTCCCGGTGGGACATGCCCGGAACACCTCACCAGGGAGGCGTCCAGGAGGCATCCTAACCAGATGCCCGAGCCACCTCAACTGGCTCCTCTCGATGTGGAGAAGCAGCGGCTCTACTCCGAGTCCCTCCCGGATGACTGAGCTTCTCACCCTATCTCTAAGGGAGAGTCCAGACACCCTGCGGAGAAAACTCATTTCAGCCGCTTGTATCCGAGATCTTGTTCTTTCGGTCATAACCCAAAGCTCATGACCATAGATGAGGGTGGGAACGTAGATCGATCGGTAAATTGAGAGCTTTGCCTTTTGACTCAGCTCTCTCTTCACCACGACAGACCGGTACAGCGCCCGCTTCACTGCGGACGCTGCACCTATCCGCCTATCGATCTCACGCTCCAGTTTTCCCTCATTCGTGAACAAGATCCCGAGATACTTAAACTCCTCCACTTGGGGCAGGACCTCCTCCCCGACCCGGAGAGGGCATGCTACCCTTTTCCGGCTCAAGACCATGGCCTCGGATTTGGAGGAACTGATCCTCCAAGGTGCGACCTATACTCCAAGGTGCGACCTATACATCGGAAAATATGGTAATCTGATGTTTCACAACTAATGAGCTAAAGTTTGAGGTGTAGTAGCCGAGAGTCAAACAGACTGTGGTTTTTTGGCATGCAGGCTGTGGGCGATATGCATTCCTTCAAAGAGATTCATAATAAAGTTTAAAAAATGCCAGTATATATTTTTTACAGCATGAAGAACATAAACTAAAGAAAACAACTTCCTTGACTCGGCACACTCCCTCACCACTTAGTAATAAAAACAGCATTTCCCAAAGGAATGCATATCGCCCGCCGTGCGCCATCAGTCAGGCGCGGACCTGAAAATGTGTGGATGAAACGTTAAAGAACCGTCTGAGGAAGTGCCCATGAAGAGTTCACAAAAATACACAACACACAGAAACTCAAGAAGACTCTCACACAAAGCTGCACGTCATTTTACTTATTATTTTATTTATTTATTCAGCATCTTAAAGCAGAACATTTATAATGAAACAAAAACAAACCTGGGGGGGTTGGTTCAGGCAGTGCGTCAAAATCATAAAACGAGGAGAATGGAAGCAGGTCAGTCATTTTGGACACAAACACGTGATGAATGTTTGTATTTATATTTTTATAGAAAATAAAAGCGCTCAACAAGAAAGCTCACAGATAATTTTGTTTCTGAGCGAACGTCCTCGCCGACGCCGGCAGCCGGACCGGTTCCCATGGAAACGCTTATTGAGGCCAAGTCAGTAAATTTAGAAGCTTCCATGTCATCTGTGCGCTGCACTCTGCAGCGTGTTCTACATGTGCCCGAGAACCGAGAGGAACACTTTGACATCAGAGACGCCGAATCTGCAGCCGAAACAATTTTTAAAAAAAGGAAGGCGAAGGGGAACAGGAACTCTGCTGATGTTTGTCTGAGTCCTCCTGTACGTCTGCAACATTTACCTCGGATTAATGGAGCATTATGTTCAGTAAAATAACAAAACAATAGCTTAAAGCTAAATGATGCTAAACCACAGCTAAAACTGCTGGTATTAGTTGTAATAAGCAAGATGATGGCTAAAAGCTCAAATTAGCTAAACTGTAGCTGGAAGCTGCAGTCTCCACTGATCAGCCCCTGTCCATAATGTCCCTCAGTTGTCTCCATCTTGAGGCCAGCATTGTTGTGCCATGTCTGGGTCTCCTAGTGTCTCCTTGTGTCTTCTAGGGTCTCTGTGTGTCTCCTTATGTCTTCTATTGCCTCCTTGTGTCTTCTACTGTCTCCTTGTGTCTTCTACTGTCTCCTTGTGTCTTCCAGTGTCTCTTTGTACCTTCCAGTGTCTCCTTGTGTCTTCTAGTGTTTCTTTGTGTCTTCCAGTGTCTCCTTGTGTCTTCAAGTATCTCCTTGTGTCTTCTACTGTCTCCTTGTGTCTTCTACTATCTCCTTGTGTCTTCTACTGTCTCCTTGTGCCTTCTTGTGTCTTCTAGTGTTTCCTTGTGTCTTCTACTGTCTCCTTGTGTCTGCTAGTGTTTCCTTATGCCTTCTTGTCTTCCAGTGTCTCCTTGTGTCTTCAAGTGTATCCTTGTGTCTTCTAGTGTCTCCTTGTGTCTTCTAGTGTATCCTTGTCTTCTAGTGTCCCACTGTGTCTTCTAGTGTCCCTTGTGTCTCCTTGTGTCTTCTAGTGTCTCCTTGTGTCTTCCAGTGTCCCATTGTGTCTTCTAGTGTCCCCTTGTGTCTTCTGGTGTCCCCTTGTGTCTTATAGTGTCTCTTTGTGTCTCTTTGTGACTTCTAGTGTCTCCTTGTGTCTCTTTGTGACTTCTAGTGTCTCCTTGTGTCTTCTACTGTCTCCTTGTGTCTTCCAGTGTCTCCTTGTGTCTTCTAATGTTTCCTTGTGACTACCAGTGTCTCCTTGTGTCTTCTACTGTCTCCTTGTGTCTTCCAGTGTCTCCTTGTGCCTTCCAGTGTCTCCTTGTGTCTTCTAGTGTCTCCTTGTGTCTTCCAGTGTCTCCTTGTGTCTTCAAGTATCTCCTTGTGTCTTCTACTGTCTCCTTGTGTCTTCTACTGTCTCCTTGTGTCTTCTACTGTCTCCTTGTGCCTTTTTGTGTCTTCTAGTGTTTCCTTGTGTCTTCTACTGTCTCCTTGTGTCTTCCAGTGTCTCCTTGTGCCTTCTTGTCTTCCAGTGTCTTCTTGTGTCTTCAAGTATCTCCTTGTGTCTTCTACTGTCTCCTTGTGTCTTCTACTGTCTCCTTGTGTCTTCTACTGCGTCCTTGTGCCTTTTTGTGTCTTCTACTGTCTCCTTGTGTCTTCCAGTGTCTCCTTGTGCCTTCTTGTCTTCCAGTGTCTCCTTGTGTCTTCAAGTATCTCCTTGTGTCTTCTACTGTCTGCTTGTGTCTGCTAGTGTTTCCTTGTGTCTTCTACTGTCTCCTTGTGTCTGCTAGTGTTTCCTTGTGTCTTCCAGTGTCTCCTTGTGCCTTCTTGTCTTCCAGTGTCTCCTTGTGTCTTCCAGTGTCTCCTTGTGTCTTCCAGTGTCTCCTTGTGTCTTCTACTGTCTCCTTGTGTCTTCCAGTGTCTCCTTGTGTCTTCCAGTGTCTCCTTGTGTCTTCTAACGTTTCCTTGTGACTACCAGTGTCTCCTTGTGTCTTCTACTGTCTCCTTGTGTCTTCCAGTGTCTCCTTGTGCCTTCCAGTGTCTCCTTGTGTCTTCTAGTGTCTCCTTGTGTCTTCCAGTGTCTCCTTGTGTCTTCAAGTATCTCCTTGTGTCTTCTACTGTCTCCTTGTGTCTTCTACTGTCTCCTTGTGTCTTCTACTGTCTCCTTGTGTCTTCTACTGTCTCCTTGTGCCTTTTTGTGTCTTCTAGTGTTTCCTTGTGTCTTCTACTGTCTCCTTGTGTCTTCCAGTGTCTCCTTGTGCCTTCTTGTCTTCCAGTGTCTCCTTGTGTCTTCAAGTATCTCCTTGTGTCTTCTACTGTCTGCTTGTGTCTGCTAGTGTTTCCTTGTGTCTTCCAGTGTCTCCTTGTGCCTTCTTGTCTTCCAGTGTCTCCTTGTGTCGTCCAGTGTCTCCTTGTGTCTTCTAGTGTCTCCTTGTGTCTTCTAGTGTATCCTTGTCTTCTAGTGTCCCTTGTGTCTTCTAGTGTCTCCTTGTGTCTTCTAGTGTCCCTTTGTGTCTTCTAGTGTCCCTTTGCGTCTGCTAGTGTTTCCTTATGCCTTCTTGTCTTCCAGTGTCTCCTTGTGTCTTCAAGTGTATCCTTGTGTCTTCTAGTGTCTCCTTGTGTCTTCTAGTGTATCCTTGTCTTCTAGTGTCCCACTGTGTCTTCTAGTGTCCCTTGTGTCTCCTTGTGTCTTCTAGTGTCTCCTTGTGTCTTCCAGTGTCCCATTGTGTCTTCTAGTGTCCCCTTGTGTCTTCTGGTGTCCCCTTGTGTCTTATAGTGTCTCTTTGTGTCTCTTTGTGACTTCTAGTGTCTCCTTGTGTCTCTTTGTGACTTCTAGTGTCTCCTTGTGTCTTCTACTGTCTCCTTGTGTCTTCCAGTGTCTCCTTGTGTCTTCTAATGTTTCCTTGTGACTACCAGTGTCTCCTTGTGTCTTCTACTGTCTCCTTGTGTCTTCCAGTGTCTCCTTGTGCCTTCCAGTGTCTCCTTGTGTCTTCTAGTGTCTCCTTGTGTCTTCCAGTGTCTCCTTGTGTCTTCAAGTATCTCCTTGTGTCTTCTACTGTCTCCTTGTGTCTTCTACTGTCTCCTTGTGTCTTCTACTGTCTCCTTGTGCCTTTTTGTGTCTTCTAGTGTTTCCTTGTGTCTTCTACTGTCTCCTTGTGTCTTCCAGTGTCTCCTTGTGCCTTCTTGTCTTCCAGTGTCTTCTTGTGTCTTCAAGTATCTCCTTGTGTCTTCTACTGTCTCCTTGTGTCTTCTACTGTCTCCTTGTGTCTTCTACTGCCTCCTTGTGCCTTTTTGTGTCTTCTACTGTCTCCTTGTGTCTTCCAGTGTCTCCTTGTGCCTTCTTGTCTTCCAGTGTCTCCTTGTGTCTTCAAGTATCTCCTTGTGTCTTCTACTGTCTGCTTGTGTCTGCTAGTGTTTCCTTGTGTCTTCTACTGTCTCCTTGTGTCTGCTAGTGTTTCCTTGTGTCTTCCAGTGTCTCCTTGTGCCTTCTTGTCTTCCAGTGTCTCCTTGTGTCTTCCAGTGTCTCCTTGTGTCTTCCAGTGTCTCCTTGTGTCTTCTACTGTCTCCTTGTGTCTTCCAGTGTCTCCTTGTGTCTTCCAGTGTCTCCTTGTGTCTTCTAACGTTTCCTTGTGACTACCAGTGTCTCCTTGTGTCTTCTACTGTCTCCTTGTGTCTTCCAGTGTCTCCTTGTGCCTTCCAGTGTCTCCTTGTGTCTTCTAGTGTCTCCTTGTGTCTTCCAGTGTCTCCTTGTGTCTTCAAGTATCTCCTTGTGTCTTCTACTGTCTCCTTGTGTCTTCTACTGTCTCCTTGTGTCTTCTACTGTCTCCTTGTGTCTTCTACTGTCTCCTTGTGCCTTTTTGTGTCTTCTAGTGTTTCCTTGTGTCTTCTACTGTCTCCTTGTGTCTTCCAGTGTCTCCTTGTGCCTTCTTGTCTTCCAGTGTCTCCTTGTGTCTTCAAGTATCTCCTTGTGTCTTCTACTGTCTGCTTGTGTCTGCTAGTGTTTCCTTGTGTCTTCCAGTGTCTCCTTGTGCCTTCTTGTCTTCCAGTGTCTCCTTGTGTCGTCCAGTGTCTCCTTGTGTCTTCTAGTGTCTCCTTGTGTCTTCTAGTGTATCCTTGTCTTCTAGTGTCCCTTGTGTCTTCTAGTGTCTCCTTGTGTCTTCTAGTGTCCCTTTGTGTCTTCTAGTGTCCCTTTGCGTCTTCTAGTGTCCCCTTGTCTTCTGGTGTCCCCTTGTGTCTTATAGTGTCTCTTTGTATCTCTTTGTGTCTTCTAGTGTCTCCTTGTATCTCCAAGTATCTCCACGTGTCTTCAAGTGTCTCCTTGTGTTTCCATTTGTCTCCTTGTGTCTCTTGAAGTCCTTGCTGCCACTCCAGCTTTTTGTTTTCCATTTGAACAAACGTTTCATCTTTAACTCGAGCTGTTCTTGTTGGTCTCCGTCTCTGAGTCTGACTCCACCGCAGACTGTGACCGTTTTGATAAAATCCATCCAGTGGCTCAGGAGATATTTTACTAACAGCCAACAGGATTGACTCCCAACATTTAAAACTTAAGTTCTGAGCAACGTTCTCTTGCATCAAGAAGTCCTTTGCATATGTTGCGCGAATGAATTTCAGCCACATTTTAGCTGAATATCTGTAAAACCATTCAATGTACAGTATAGCTGTTCTAAGTTTTCTAAGGTGAGCTGGCTGTAGCAGCCATCTTGGATTGGATAAAACCTAATTGTTGTTAAGTTGTAGATTTACATCCAGTGATAACTTCCTGGACTTTTCTGTACAATTCATCCTGTGGTTTTATTCATATAACAAAGCTATGTTGTGGATCAATACCGCACCTTGCCATAACACCTGTACTCCCGACTTTTCCCTTCCAGGTGGTGTCGTACCACTTCTGCCAGGCGGACAACACCTACACCTGCCTGGTTCCAGAGTTTGTGCACAGCGTCGCCGCCCTGTTGACCAGAGCGCCTCAGCTGGCTGCGTACCGCGAGCTGCTGATCCAAGAACCTCACCTGCAGAACACGCTCAGCTTACGCTCCTGCGTTCAGGATCCCATCGCCGCCTTCAGAAAGGGAGTCCTGGAACCGCTCGCCTCGTTATGCAAAGGTAACAGGCCTCCGAGGAATGCATATCGCCCGCCCAGTTTGAGATCGTCCCGTGGAGAGAAATTATGAAGTAGGGGTGCAGGGAAAAAAAAAATCGATTTTTTAAATAATCGAGATTCTTAGTCCTGGCGATTCAGAATCGATTCTAAAAGCCCCAAAATCGATTTCAAAAGATAAAGAAAATAAAACCATATATCATAGTACAGTATATGAAAGAATACCTAAAATGACAGGTGGCAGAAAGAAGAAGAAATCTGACCCGAACCAGTGACCTGCAGGACTCGATAAGGATAAAGCGGGTAAAGATGATGGATAGATGGCTTTTGTTGAAAATATTTTCCAAACAAATCTTTTAAACAAAATCCATCCATACACATTTGAAACATGGATGAATGCAATATGATTTTGAAGTCTATTTTATTTTGAGTTAAATGTTTATGCAATACAGTAGGCTGAAATCTTTGTTTACGTTTGTATTTTGAATTATTTGTGATGGACTGGAGACATGTCCAGGGTGTCCCCTGCCTCTCGCACAGTGACTGCTGGATATAGGCACCAGTGACCTCCGGGACCCGATTAAAGCTGCTGCATTCTATTCATATACCCATCTGCTCACAATTCAGGCTGCTGTATTTATACTGTATTATTTGACATTATTAATGTTTGCTACAAGCATACATTATTGTTTTAAATAAATGTTTTATTTGTTTACATTATTGTTTAATCTTTTCATGATTTCAATTGAAAATCGGTTCAGAATCGAAAATCGATTCTGAATCGAAAATCGATCCTGGAATGAAAATCATTTTAGAATCGAAAATCGATTTTTAATCGAATCGTTGCATCAAAAATCGGAATTGAATCGATTCTCCGGACAGTGAGAGATTCGCACCCCTAATATGAAGTTTTACGAGATCTCGTGCAAATTGTTTGTGCTGGAGATGACTCTCAGCTTCTACCACACCAAGTTTTAAAATTGTGAGTTTGCTAAACTGATTAGCTGTGGCGGCCATCTTGAACCGCGTTGACTTCAAAAGTTATTAAAATGTGGATATGCTTTTAGTTTTGGTTAATTCCATCTAGTGTTTCATGAGATATTTTGCTAACACACTCAGGTACAGGTGGAAACTATTGCCCACCTTTCAGCTGTGGACAATAATGAAGGTTTACACTAAATATATTTACTTTTATAAACTTGTTTTCAGGCAGCACTGCTAGAGCTGCTGCCTCTCAGCGAGAAGGTTGCCGGTTCAATCCTGGTCCGGGGGCCTTTCTGGGTGGAGTTTGCATGTTCTCTCTGTGCATGCGTGGGTTTTCTCCGGGTACTCCGGTTTCCTCCCACAGACCAAAAAACATGTATGTTAGGCTGATTGGCAACTCTAAATTGTCCCTAGGTGTGAGTGAGAGAGTGAATGGTTGTTTGTCTCGTTTGTCTCCGTGTGGCCCTGTGATGGACTTGCGACCCATCCAGGGTGTACCCCGCCCCTCGCACTGTGATTGCTGGATATGGGCACCGGCGACCCCCGTGACCCAAAATGGAAGAAACGGGTAAAGATAATGGATGGATGGATAAACTTGTTTTCTCTCATTAAGGTCAACAATTTGGATCAGTAGAGCGTGAAACAGATGTTCGGTCATTTTACAGGATTCTAAGGTCTTAACGTTGAATGTTTGTTGTTGGGTTTATCCAAACCACTACAAACTATCTCTGTATCTGTATCTCTATATCTGTATTGAACGCCTTTTTTGATTACAAACTATCTCCATGATTATCAAAAGGTAAAAAGCAAGTGACATATTTTTTGCCCATGTCTGTTAGCAAAATATCCACGGACCACACAATGAATTTTAATAAAACATTTACAAAGTCGTTCTTGGACGTCTCTACCTCAGGTGGAGTAGTCCAGGTATCTGAGCATCTTGTTCCCGAGTGATAGTAGGATGGAGACGGATCAGATCCTCGTCCTCGGTAATGAGGGTGTTGCTCCGGTCTGTCATGGTGAAGAAAGAGTTGCATCGAAAGGCAAAGCTCTGGATTTACTGGTCTTTTTATGTTCCATCTCTCACCTGTGGCCATGGTTTGGATCAGAAGAACCCAGGGCTGGACTGGGACAAAAAAATCGGCCCGGGCATTTTGAGCAGAGTGGCCCACCAGGTATTGATGGAAAGAGAATGACGCTCGTGAATGGAAACAAATTTCTTGTGACAGTGCTTGCAAACTGTAATGAAAAGATACTTTTTTATTTAAGTCAGTAATTCTATGATGACCCATGTTATCATGGCACCCTGTCAGAATGATTATAGTCAGAGCAAGATGTGCTAACAGCAATCACTCTTAGATATTGCTTGTATTTATGTCTGTTTTCCCTTGACCCAACAAGGTGCTTAGAATAAAATCATAGTTTATTAAGATGACATAATGGTGTTTGTTATACAGTATTTATAGGAAACCATACCATACCATGCCTCAAAAAGGAGGAACCATCAGAGAGCCTGATGGCTCTGTATTGTAACAACAGGAACACAGAAATTAAAAATCTCAAACAACCATTCTATAAAGAAACTTTATTTTTCCATCAGCCATATATTCCTGTTTTGTGTTAAGATAACATAACAAACATTGTCTTGTTGGTGTATATGTACTTGTCTAATGAACTTAAACTTACTACACCATCCTCAGAAATACACATGACTCAGAGTCATGTGTATTTTCATCACTTTGTAATGGTCACTGATCGATTAATAAAGCGTTAGATTTATTTCCATTTGTTTCCTTATTTTATTATATTATCTACGCTGCAAATATGACCATTTATTATTAATTATTGTCTGTAAGGTAACGAGTGTGTTCCAAATGAAAGTTTGAACATGTTTATTTGTTTGTGTAAATTTGTTTTGTAATATGTTTTGGAGACGGTGGGGAAGTGGACTTAAAAGCAGGAGGAAGTGACGGCGCTTCCTCTGTCTCACCTTGGAGTGCGCACCTGCTGAGAAGGATTTGGCGTGAGGCCGTTGCCCTGTGGACTGCCTGTGGACTGTGTATCACCTTGAGTTGGGATCGCGGTGGATCAGTAATTTTTCCTTTACCCAGGACTGCAGGGGAGGCACGCTAAAAGGACCTTGAGACTCTGGTGAGATTGTTTCTTTTTATTTCGGCGCGCCGACGCCTGGATGGATTGAGTGGGCGTTTCCTCATCCCGCTTCAAACAAACTTTTTATCTGAGAGAGCGTTTGGACTGAAAGTTGGTGCATTTTGGGTTTTGATTTGATTTATGGGGTTTGTCTGCAGATATGTAAATGTTGGGGGAATGCTGCAGATATGTAAATGCGAGCAGGACCCGGTGCTGCGCATTCTCTGCCTTATTTATTCTTATCCTTATTTTATTCGCCTTCTCTCAGACTCCCACCCAGCCCAGCTGGTCACCCTGTATTAGACTCAGAGTCATGTGTATTTTCATCACTTCTTACCTGAAGTTGAGTATTTCCCACGCTCGCATCGGCATCTGCGGCTGCCGCGGGTCTCCCGCGCCCCTGTCGCCATTTCTCGGCCTCATCCACCTGCAGACCTCCGCTGTCGGCACCTGTGGCTGCTGCTGCGAGGTGGCCGCTCCACAGCCACCAGCAAACATCTGGGTTATTTTTATACATTTTGCAGCATCTGCCTGAAGGGCTTGTCTCTTTTTAATCCTATTTTTTTCGGCGCCTCCTTTTCGCTTTTTGCTGCTCTCCATGTTGTCTTCTCCTCTCTGTGTATGACTGATTGATTGGTCTAAAGGGGAGGGGCTGGTCTGGTCGGGCCGCCAAAGAGTGCTGAGAGATTTCATTGGATTAGCTCGATGTCGTTCAAGAAAATCAACCAATCGGCCGTCGCGATTGACAAAAAAATAGCTATAATTTATTTTTTTGGTTCATGACAGTCAGGACCGCCCGGGCGGCCCAAAAATCACAGACGGGCCAGCCGGCCCAGCGGGCATTTGCCCGGTGTGCCCAATGGCCAGTCCAGCGCTGGAAGAACCCAAAGAAACAGATCCTTGACACAAGCAGCTGAAGTGGTCTTCCTTCATAGGGTGGGGGCGCGCGCGGGGGTAGCCTCAGAGACAGGAGGAGCTCCATCATCTGGTGGGAGCTCGGAATAGAGCTGCTGCTTCTTTGCATCAAAAGGAGTCAGCTGAGGAGGTTCATCTGATCTGGCCGCCTCCCTTTGGAGCTTTTCCAAGAACATCCCACTGGTAGGAGACTCTGAGGCAAACCTAGCCTGGTTAAAACCAGACCCTTGTCCTTCACTTCGCTTTGGACTAGGGTCTGGGATTTCTCCCATAGACAACGATTTCTCCGGTAGATTTTTGACCGGACCAATCAGAGAACAGAAGGCGGAGTTTTGAACGACGTCGACTGACGTCGTCAGTTAAAATGGCTGCCGCCACGAAGGAATTTTCAATAAAACAAGGTAAAAAACTATTATTTCTTTGCTGAGAAAAAATATATTTCTTAGCTGACGTTACGTTTTCTTCTTCCGGCACTCGGCAAGGCAAGTCGCATATCTTTCTGCTCTTCCCTCCCCTAAGTTTTTCCTACTCCCTGCTTGCTTTTCGTCTCGTCTGCGACCCTTCAGCGCTCACTCGAACCAATATGGAATTAATAAATTGGGCTGTTTCTTCAATGGATAAGATTTTTTCCACGAAGCGGACCGTGCCAGGAGAAGCTGTCTGTCCCTCCGACACACACGCGGCTGGATACGTGCTGGACTCGTGGGGTCAGTGGCAGCCCATGTGTCTGACCGTCTTAAGTGTCGAGGACGTGGAGGATTTGTGGATTATTGGAATATTGGTAGCAACTGCTCTGTTTTTTGGCGTAAGCGGAGTTGTCTGTTACTGGAAGCTGAGGGAGGCTTCGGCAGCTATCAGCGCGCTGTCGACACTACCTGATCAGCAAAATTCTCTGAACCGGGCCGTGAGCTCCTCATCCCAGCTGTTGTATGAGCTCAATCGCTCGCTTGGAGCGGTGGTGGACCACCGCGGACCTGCAGGGCGCTTTGGGACTTGTTTACAGCCACCCCGGATCAATCAAGGGACAGATGGGGGTTCATAGAGCGGGACCACATATTATTTGGATTTTTTTGGCCATGAAACAGCACCACAGACTTGATGGCGGCAGTGGAAAAGAACACTGTGGTCTATTGGATAATAAACAAGACTATTATCTGGCTTCTGCACATGTCCTTGAAAAAGAAGGCTGTCGGAAGCCATTCTCCTGGGAGTGTGGAGCTGAAGAGACCTGCTGCCCTCCCCCCCTCCCCCCCCCAGAGATTTCTGTGCAGCCTCAGATAACGCCCAGCTGCACATCTGCTGAACTTGTGTTTGTCTGAAGTTACTCACAGACTCTATCTCCTTGCCTGCCGTCTCTCAATTTGTTATTGTAACTAAATGTGCTTTTTGATATGGTTTTTACTGGATCACGCGGTGTCTTGAAGACAAAACGTGATTCATCTTTTTTTAATATCAACGCTGTAAAACCCCGTGTCTTTGCCTGTTTTCCTGCCTTTGACCTTCATCTGGGGACAGATGAGAGCGGCCGCGCTATAAGCATATCATGTGTTGATAAACATGTCATGTGTTTTGTTGAGCAGCAGCTTTTTGCACTCATTCTCTCTCCTGGATGACTGTAACTACATATTTACGCTGTATCAGTGAAAATTGATGCAATGTTAATAAACCTATCTTGTATCTCTTGTATCTTATATCAGAAGTGTTCCTGAGCTTAACAGTTCCTAAATCAATTCACGAAATGGTCAAATCTGCTGGATTTAAATTGTTTCGGTTTGACATTTTCCAAACAGCCTCGGGTGCGCTACGAAAATAAATGATAAAAATTGAATTTTATCTCAAATGTTTCATCCAGGCCAACAGTCAGTAAATTAGAGCCATATAATTACACACTGGTAGCAGAAAAAATATCCACCGAGTGGTTTCTGAGCTATTTATCTGAATAGCCTGGACCTCGCCAGGCTAAACTAACAAAACTCCGCCTTCCGTTCTCTGATTGGTCCGGTCAAAAATCTACTGGAGAAATCGTTGTCTATGGGAGAAGTGCCAGACCCTAGTACAAAGCAAAGTGAAGGACAATGGTCTGGTTTTAACCAGGCTAGGGCAAACCCAGAACTCTCTGGAGTTATTATAGATCCTCTCTGGTCTGGGAACACCTCAAGGTCCACCAGAAGGAGCTGGAGAGTCTCTGGGGAAAAGGGAGGTCTGGGTGTCTCTCCTGGACCTGTTGGCTCCATGGCTCGAC
>JBBPBX010003843.1:30368-79128 GCA_038048925.1 Garcialebias charrua | reverse complement strand
ACCCGCTTCTTCCTTTTCGGGTCGCGGAGGTCACTGTTGCCCATGTCCAGCCATCATTGTAGAAGAGATGGGGGACACCCTGGACAGGTTTCCAGTCCATCACAGGGACACATAGAGAAAATGAGACAAACAACCATTCACTCACTCACTCACTCACTCACTCACTCACTCACTCACTCACTCACTCACTCACTCACTCACTCACTCACACCTAGGGACAATTTAGAGTTACCAATCAGTCTAACATGCATGTTTTTGGTCTGTGGGAAGAAAGTACCCAGAAAAAACCCACGCATGCACAGAGAGAACATGCAAACTCCACCCAGAAAGGCTCCCGTCTGGGACTTGAACCGGGGCAACCTATTCGCTGAGAGGCGGCAGCTCTACCAAATGTGCCACCATGCTGCCTTGGGTAAAACTAATTGACTCTATTAAATTACTAAAGACTGTGCTTAAGTTAGCACTTTAAACAACTACATGAATATTTAAACCCTATTACTTTATCAGTATTCAATAATAATTCAGACATAAAAATCTGAGGTTTCAGACAAAACTGAGAATAAGGTGGACATTTTAACTAAAGCAAGTAAAAGTTGCTTTTCTGATTTGCTGTCAGTTCCAAGCAAATATTAATATATGTAATAATAATTTTCTGATAGAAAACAAGAAGTCAATCACTGTGTGATGTCATTTCCTGTCAGGTAGACGTCAGACATGCTCCCTGAGTGTGAGCTTCCTGGGGCAGGCGTAGTAGCTGTCCTGCGGTTGCTGGATGATGTCTGGGTTGGAGTAAACGGGGGCGTTGACTTCCTCCAGGTGTGAGGGGGCCTCACGGTTACTCTGGCTTCCAGTGGTCTTCTCCTTCCTGTTCATTTCCTCATAGATGGGAGAGTGAGGCTGCGGGGTGAGGGGACGCCCCGCCTTTACCTACAACACACAACTTTTTACTTATAAAACGTTTATTCTATAAAACTATCCGAGGCATTTATTGTCTAATTAAAAAGATTGCAACATAAAAATAATTAACTACTGTGATAAATCTGCAAATTCATTTATTATGAGAAGATATGCAATTATCTTAGAGAAGCTTTATCTAAGCTAGTTCCTGTTCAGTGTCTGTTTTTTATTTTATTTATTTATTTAGTTTATTAAATCTTAAGAATACTATAGACATTTTGAGGTTGCAGTTTGTCACAAACTTTTCAATTACATTTTCTGTAACTTGTTAAATTTAAAATCTGACATTATTAGCTGTGCGGAAAAGACAGATGTTGATAATCAGCTCCGTATAATCACTTCTGCAGCTGTCATTTGTCATTTTCCATTGTGTGCAGCACAAAACATTTTAAAACATTCTTTCAGAAGCATTAAATAAACATTTTAATCAGGTTAATCTGTGTTAATGTGCTCTAAAACAAAAATAAAAAATACTCACACATTTCTCTATAATCATCCAGCTGAAGACCAGCAGAAGAAGTCCTGCAGCTGCAGAGATGGTCAGGAGCAGCTGGATGTGACGGTGAGAGCAGCGGCATGTTCTCCCTGCAACACAAGCAGGTCACATGTGACCCCCAGAGCCTCATTTTAAACAGCAGCACTCTGTGCTAACCACAAACCTGCACCTTCAACCAACAGGAGGGTCTTGTGTTCACTCAGGATGGTCTGAACTGAGCCGTTCGTCTCTCTGTACCTCAGCTCCCACTCGTAAAGGCCCGAGTCACTCGGCTGTAGGTGAGACATACTCACGTTGACCCCGGGTGAGGTCAGGTCTCCGCTGAGCTGCAGACGTGCCCTACGCTCCGGGTCAACCCAGACCGCCCCGCTCTCAGCCACAGACAGGAGGGTGGTCTGAGTCTGAGCCCCGTGGTGGTACAGGTGGAGGCCCCTCAGGGGACCACGGCCCTGCTGAGGGGTGCAGGAGAGCCCCAGAGTCTGACCCTCTGTCAGACGCCTAAACTCTGCACAGGCTGAAGGAGGAAGGAAATAAAAACACTAAAACAACAGCCTCATCGTCCCAATGATCCTATTCAAATTGAACAAACACAACTAGAGAAATTGTTTCCTGTGAAAATGCAGTGTCAATGCTTATTGCAGAAGAATTAGTTTAAAAAAACATGCTGATATAAACGAACAACATTAGACAAAAATAATTAGTTGAAAAGGCTAAAATTAGCATAAAACAGCTAAATAGTATACCTGAAATAGAAAAATCTGAAACTATGAAAACATCTGAAATGAGCACAACAAGCTGAAATCGACAGAAATAAGTTAATTAGGCTGAAAATAGCAGAATTTGCCACAAAAGTTTTTGAATTTATCTGAAAACAGCTGAAATTAGCTCAAATATTAAAAAAGAAAATGTAGCTGAAAAGGTAGAACCAACTTAAATTAGCATAAGAATACAGTAAGAACACATTTGGCCAGTTAGGTTGAAAGAAGCAGAAATTACCACCAAAAGTAGAAATTATCTGAAAAAGCTGAAATTAGCAACAACAACAAAAAGGTTGAAAAATAGCTAAAACCTCAGAAAGAAGCTGAAATTACCAGAAGAAAATGGAGAGTACATTTTTGCTGAATTAGAGAGAAAAAAGTTTAAATGAGTGCAAAACGTGATATTCGCTGAAAAAGCTTAAATTAGCATAAAACACCTAAATAGTAGCTGAATTAGTATAAAAAGCTGAAACTCGCAGAAATAAAGTTAAAGGAGCATAAGAAGCTGAAATTAGCAGCAAGGAAGGAGCACTAAAATGTTGTAGTTAATGGAAAGAAGCTGAAAGGAGCACAAAACAGCTGAAAACAAATAAAAATTTGCACCAGGAAGCTGAAAGAAGCTGAACCAGAACAAATGTGGAAGGAGCAGTAAAAGGTTGTAAACAGATCTAAAGATTTGCAGGCTGTAAAATGAGCTCAATTCATTTTATATATTTTTTTAAATGGCAGAAAAGGCTAAATATTTTTAAACGCTAAAGTTGCACCAATACCAAAAGTCATAGCAGGATTGTCCTGAAAGAGCTGAACGTTTTGATATGATTTGTTGAAACAGATTGAAAACTGATGTGAATCACGACGAAAAACATACGGAAGAAAAATGGATCACAATAGTTTGAATGCTTCACAAACATTCAGACAATGAGGCTCAGAGGACTCAGCTGTGTGCACGTAAACCTGCAAGCATCAGGACACAGTTTGATTCTTACCCTCAGAGATCTGGACCAAAAGCAGCAGATAAACTGGATTTGTCTTCATGGCTTTTGAGTTTATAAAACAGAACGTCAGAGCTCATGGTCATGGTCGTCCTCAGCTCTGCTCTGTCTTGTGAGAGGTTCTGGACACCCCCCACCCTCTTCCCCACACACAGTCCATACATATTGTTCTTCACCTCAGAGCAGGAAGAGAAGCTTCAAAGCAGACGGTGAAGTCATGTCCTGTGTTTAATCTGATGCACCTTTTCTGAACGTTGAAGTCAAACTTCAGAATTTATGAAAATGGACCAATCAAAGCCTTATTATGCTCCAACATTAATAGTTTAACACTGATCACTCACTTGTTTTTATATATCCAAGCTCTTTTAAAAAGTCAAACAAGTAAAGATGATCAGTCACGTGTTCTGTCTGATGAGAAGCACTAAAGTGGAACGGTGTTAGTATTTATTTCTAATTACTGTTTAATCCAGATAAAGCTCTTTAGTCAACGCACAAGGATAAAAAATGTAAAATGATGCACAAAAACCTGTCACATTAAAAAAAAAAACTAAATAAATAAATATGGGACTTTACTGTTGCGAGCTCGTCCACTTTAAATAAGTTAAAAATAAGTTAAAATCAATCGTTTGTCCTAACTTTAGATTTTGGACAAAGTGAAATTATTTAAATTCCTTGAGTTTTTATTCCACGTGCTGTATTTTATTTTATGTTTCAAGCTTGGTGTGAAACATTGGTATTTCATAACTTAAAGTACTATAAAAATAAAACTTTTAACAAACATGACAAAATGGTGAGTTTTTTAGAAAAATACTTCTGGACAGAAGTCGAAACGTTTTCTGCAACAAATAAAGTCCAGTTGATCCTGTATTGAACGCCTTTTTTGATAACAATAAGAGCAGAAGTTATAAGAATAAAATGTAAGTTTTATTAGTTTTTTTTTAAACAACCACCAGGTTTAATATCAGAAACATGGCATTTAAAACAGAAAAATAAAAAAGTGCATACGTTTGATGTAGCTGAAAGTGGCCTCAGAGAGTGTGGAGCCAACTAGCAGCTGATTAGATGATTGCACTCAGGTGTGGCTCTGCAGGGTTTAAATTGCACCCCTGTGCTACCTCAGTCACTGTCTTGTGGCTCTGAAGGAAACACTTGCAGTCTGAATCTGGTAGCTGCTGCAGTTTGAGACCTCATGGAGACTTTGAGGCTTTGGATCAGCGTCCTTTTAGGGATCTGTCTGACTGGTTCATCTCTTGCCTTTTCCCAAGCGCTCTTCCACCAGCATGCTGATTCTTTACAGAGGGCCCATCCTCCACAGAGGCCTTCTCATAATGTGGCCCAGCAGCAGCAGCTGGAAGAGCCGCAGCAGGTGAACACGGTCACTGTGATCTGCCACCCAGACTCTCTGGAGGTTGTGATCGCAGCCGACATGTTTGCAGTCGGAGCTCCTGTTGACAGCCACCAGCTGCACCTCGGTGTGGAGAACAATGACTTCTGCAGGGCTGAGCCTACGTCGCCAGAAGAGTACAGGATTCTTGTTGGACTAGATGACTGTGGCATGAGGCATTGGGTAACTTATCTCCTTTTGGCTTTTAATTTTATTTTAATGTATATATTTTTAAACTAACTTCTGCTTCTAATGGTTTTGTAGATGACTGCTGACTCCCTGGTCTACACAAACCTCCTCATCTACTCTCCCATGGAATCTCCTTCTGGAATTGTTCGCATGGATGAGGCTGTAATTCCAGTCGAGTGTCATTATGAAAGGTCTGTTCTTTCCCTATTTTGTTATAACTAGTTCAGAGACTCTGAAACGGACTCCGGTGCTTCTTTCCCCTCAGGAAGTACAGCCTGTCCAGTTCTTCCCTCATGCCAACCTGGATTCCCTTCACGTCAACTCAGTCTGCAGTGGAAACCTTGGAGTTTAACCTGAAGATCATGTCAGGTGAGTTGGTTTCTACTTCTACAACCGTTGCGCTGTAACTTCTGCTCATTGCTGTTCCTTCCAGATGACTGGATGTATGAAAGGGGTTCCAACATGTTCCACCTCGGAGAACCCATCAACCTGGAGGCCTCGGTGCGAGTCGGTCACCACATGGGGCTCAGGGTGTTTCTGAGCAGCTGTGTGGCCACGCTCCAGCCAGATATCTACTCTGATCCTAAATACATGTTCATTGAAGATGGGTAAGAACTGGGCTGACGTCTGAAACTTTGGACTTATTGTTCCTCTTATGTTTCTGTCTAAAATTTGTCTAGTTACTATACCCTGATAGGTTACTCAGGTTGTTTGAACTCGTTGTCTTTCTAAAGGTGCCTGGTTGACTCTCAGCTTCCAGACTCAAAGGCCCACTTCTTATCCAGACTTCACGAGGACAAGCTGCAGCTGACCATTGAAGCCTTCAAGTTTCATAACGATGACCATAATCAGGTGGGGGTGTTGTCTTGCACTAGAATTCACAACTTTTAAAACTGCTTTTAACTGTCTTTACCCTTGCAGCTCTACATCACTTGCCACCTGAATGCTGTGCCGGTTAACGATGCTGAAGCACCGAACAAGGCCTGCACTTTCATCAATGGAAGGTAAGTATGACGTCTGCATGTGACTTGATGAGGAGGCTGCAAACTAACTTGTTCTTTCCAGGTGGCGTTCTGCTGATGGAAACGACTACTTGTGTGGTTACTGTAAAAACCAAAACGAGGCCTACGCAAAGTCCGTCTCTGGTGTGTTCGGTCCTCGAGCCTTTGGAAGTCTAGCAGAATCTGAGCACATGTGGAGGACTGGACTGAAGACTAATAAAGGTGGTGTGTGTGTGTGTGTGTGTGTGTGGGGGGGGTGGTTTACATGATATTCTAAATAATAAATGTGTCTTGCAGTTTGGGACCATGAAGCAAGACTGGGACCACTAGCTATTCTTCCACAAAGGAAAAGTTTCCCCCTGCCTGCAGAGGAGCTCCCTGAAGTTCTCCAGAACCTCCTCAGACCTGCACTGTACGGAAGCTACTGGAGGAGTGGACTGAACCGTTTTGGTGAGTTGAGTTGAGTCAAATTTTTTAAAGTCTTTGTACTGAATAACTAAATGTTTGTTAAATTTCCCTCCAGCTCAAGGACTGCACCCTGACTTCACACCAGAGCTGGGAGCTGAAATGGAAGAGGAACTGAATGAAACTGAGGAGCAAACTGAACCAGAACAAACTGAACCAGAACACCACCTGGAGCTGGACACAAAATCTGTGGTGCTCAAGAATGCAACTGTCTCCAATCGCATCGACGGAAACCTTTTTGGGAAGACTACGATGACCTCTGTAAACTCTACTCAGGCTACCCTTTCAGAAACGACCAACCCAAAATAAAGATTTAAAGATTTTGACCTTTTTAAGTTTGCTTCCTTCTCGTATTTGGTGGTTCAACCAGTACCATAACTTGTGCCTTTAGTGGATTTAAGACTAAAATGTTTACACAACTCGACTAAACAACTTTGACATCAAGATTCCTTGTGTCTAAAATCTTCAACTAAGTAAATGTCTACATGCAGTTTGCCTGAATTGCATCTTACACATTGAACTTGGAGCTACGAACTAGTGCTAAAATAACTGTGGACTACTACAGTATATGGATGCACTTTTTTTTCTTTTTTTTTTTTTTTGTGACCTACCCCAATTTCAGCGTTTGCAAGGCTATTACTCGGGAAATTCGATTTTTGGGTATTTTTGCAACTCTTGAAGCTCTAAAAGTCTGACCATTTTAGAATTTTAGAATTGAGTCAATCTACAAGAAAATGGAAGACTCTGAACTGACAACGACTGCAAGACATGGAGCTGATGAAAATCCTAGAAAAATTGCAACCTCCATTGTTTTGGAACTAATGGAAGTTAAGCATATTTTACTTGGAAGATCTAAAGTCTTGCAGGACATTAAATAGCTTTGCTATTTGGGCTGATTAGGACCCAGTGAGTATAAACACTCTGAATACTCAGCCTTTTAGATTCTTCCTGGATTTCGAAGTCTGGTCCTCTGGACCAAAAAAAAAAAAATTTCGTCAAAGACTTCCTCTTTCTGAGATGCTGTATTCAGCTCGGTCTCAGTAAAAACTTAACATGTCTGAGAAATGTCCACTTATGAGGAAATTTAATCTCAACAGAATACAATGGTCACAGGTGCAATGTGCAAAATTCTAATTTGGTGCCTGAACACAAACTTGAGAGCAGAAACTGAGCCATTTGAGCAATACAGTATATAGCTCATCTGGGTTACTGTTAGTTTCAGGGAGAGTTTAACGAAATAAAAAATTTAAACTTTTCACTGTTGCCGTTCCGATCATTTCAATAAACCTTTCACACGAGTGAAAGGCTGTGACGTCTGTAAACAGGAACACCTTGCATGTAACACAATGTACTAGTTTTCCCAGAGCAGCCTTTTGCTCTGCAGCGTGATGCATTCTTGGTTTACCACCTTTTGGCAGACGTACATTAGCCCTCCTGTGCACTGAGAAACGGGGCACTGCTGTCAATGGATGCTTTTTCCCGTAGAGTAAAATGTCTGAGTCGTCTTACAGCTCTGAAGAGTCATAGTTGTCATTGTCTCGGTGGGCCAAGAAGGTTGAGGCCACTTCCATATAAAATTCTCTGAATTGTGCTCTTTGTGGACTTCACGTCTGCCTTCAACACCATGATCCCCCAAACCCTGATGGACAAACTATTCACACTTGGACTAAGCCCCTCCATTTGTAACTGGGTACTAGACTTTTTAACAAACCGACCTCAGTCTGTGAAGATCCACAACTTCTCCTCCTCCACCATAACCCTCAGCACTGGCTCTCAAGGATGTGTGCTGAGCCCTCTCTGTTCACTCTGCTCACATATGATTGTGCAGCCACCCATCCAGGCTGTCATATTGTAAGTTTGCAGATGATACAGCGGTGGTGGGATGCATCACAAACAATGATGAGTCCAGCTACAGACAGGAGGTGGAACATCTGGAGAGCTGGTGCAAAGAGAATAATCTTCACATGAATGTGAAGAAGACAAAGGAGATGATTGTGGACTTCAGAAGGAACAAACACACCCACGCCCCACTGAAAATAGGTGGGTCTGCAGTGGAAGTGGTCTCCAGCTACAAATACTTGGGTGTACACTTGAATGATAACCTCAGCTGGAGCAACAACACCACCAGCCTGATCAAGAAAGGTCATCAGAGACTCTACTTCCTCAGACGGCTGAGACGAGCTGGTCTGAGTAGCCCAGTCCTCACCTCCTTCTACAGGTGTGCAGTGGAGAGCATCCTGTGCTCCAGCATCAATGTGTGGCATGGAGGCTGCACAGTTGCAGAAAGAAAAGCTTTACAGAGAGTGGTGAAGGCTGCACAGAAGATGTTGGAGTCAGTCTCCCCACCATCACAGACATTTACACCTCCAGATGCAGGAAGAGGGCCACCTGTATCATGAAAGACCCCACTCACCCAGCACACACACTTTTTGCCCCACTCCCCTCAGGAAGGAGGTTGAGGAGCATCAAATGTAGAACCACTAGACTGAGGAACAGCTTCTACCCTGAGGCTGTTAGACTCATGAATAAATAAATAATAAGAATAATCACTGCAAAATATCACATCATGCTGATGCTGATCTGTTTTCTTGTTGCTGTGTTCATCTGTGACCATTTGCTCATACAGACTCATGTTCGTGCGGCTGTTTGTAATGATTTTTTTTCTATTACATTAGTGCTTAGTGTATTTCTAGTTGATGTTTTTCTTAGTTAATCCTAGATGTTATTACTGTTTTTCTCTTACATTTTGTTGTTGAATGTAACTGGGACCCTGTGTACATAATCTCGTTTCATCACATGTACCACATGTGGTGCAAATGACAATAAAGATTCTCTGACTCTGACTCTGACTCTTTGAAATTCAAGGAACAGCGTGGTGTTCTTCTTTGGTGTACCACATACCATGAGGTCTTTGCAGTACAATAGCCAGATCAGTAAAGTGCATTAGCATCTGATGCTCCATTTCTTTGTATGAACATGATAGTAACTCATTCTATGACGAGTGATTACCTCAGTCCGAAAAATGTGTCATGTATGAACTTTTCAGTGATGACAGGGAATCTCAAGGCTTTGGACCAGTACATTCTGATTGCAGTATACAAGACATCAAAATACAGGCAACAAAAAGTTATCAAGTCCATCAATTGAGTTTTGTGGGCCCCTCTTAGAGCCAGTGATGATGTAGCATTAGAGCAATCTCCAATCATTTTCATCAAATCTTTATCATTAAACTGTTCTATGTAGTCCAGTAAAGTCCAGCCCTCTTGGTCCTGCACGGTTTCCTCCTCATGCTCAAACTGGGCTTGATTTGGTGTAAGAAGAAGGTCTCCATCGCATCACATGCTCTTTTTTGGACAGCGGTTGATGGCTTGGTCCTGGTGTCTTCAGTCATGGTCGTCAGGGGCATTGCTTGAAATATTAGCCTCATCCTGCTGTGTCTGAGAGCAACATCTGGGAGGGTGAGGCAATGCTACAATCTGAATGAGATCCATCATATTCATCATTGTGATATTTACGTCCCCTGATAGGGTTAGAAGGCTGTATGAGGTCCTCACACCCACTACTGTCCTCACTGCTGCTTGGCTCCTGTTGTGGGGGTTGACATTCAGCATCCCCCACGAGATCATTTATGTCTGACAAATCTTCTACCTCTGAGTTGTCTCCATCAATTAGCCCCATTACTAGCATTTATGATACATATGATACATGGTGGGATTTGTTTTGATCAGTTTTGGTCCTGTCTGTGTTCTATTGGCCATTTAGTTATCTTTTATTTGTATCTATATTTTTATTTTATGTCCACTGTGTTTGTTTGTTTCTATTGTACAGCACTTTGGATGGCCTTGTTGCTGTTTTAAGTGCTCTATAAATGAATTGGAATTGTATGGTATATAATCGTTTTCAGATTATATACCATTTACTTCCGGCACTTGGCAAAGCAGGTCACTTCTCTTTCTGCTTCTCTCCTCCCTAAAGTTTTCCTCCTCCCTGCTTTTGCATTTTTGTCTCGTCTGTAACTCTTCAGCGCTCACTCGAACCAATTTGAAAATGGATTTAATTGCGTGGGCTGTTTCCTCTATCGATAAATTTTTTTCCACGAAGCGCTCCGGACCAGGAGAACCGGCGTGCCCCCTTGACACGCATGCGGTGGGCTACATTATGGACTCGTGGGGCGAGTGGAAGTTAATGTGTCTGACCATTCTTTCTATCGAAGACGTGGAAGATTTGTGGATTATTAGAATATTGGTGGCAGCTGCTCTGCTTTTTGGCATTGGTGGAGGTTTCTGCTACTGGAAGCTGAGGGAGACTGCCGCAGCAATCAACGCGCTGGCGAAACTTCCTGCCTAACAAGATTCTTTGATCCGGGCTATGACCTCAACGACCCAGCTGTTGTATGAGCTGAATCGCACGATGGGAGCAGTGGTGGACAGCCGCGGACCTGCAGTGCGTTTTGGGACTCGTTTACAGCCGACCGGGCTTCATCAGGGCACAGATGGGGATTTGTAGCTCGGAACCTCACATGATTCGGCGATTTGGACCTAGACAGCACCTGGACTTCAAGGCTGCAGTCAAAGTACACTGTAGCCTGGCCTGAAAATAAATAAAGCAACTAATCTAATCGGGACTCAGAGCAACCTTGAAAAGAGGCTGACTGCAAACTTCTCCTGGAGTCGAAAGCTGTTGAAAACTGTCGCTGCCCCCCTCCCCCCAGAGGTCTCTGTGTGCATTCAGATGGAGCCGAGCTGAGGCCATCTGCAGACTGTGCTTATCTGAAATGATTACTCACGGACTATCTCCCTGCTTGCCATCAAATGCAACATGTCTTTGTCTTTATCCGTGCTGAAGCTGGTAGAGTTTTTTCGACTTTATCATAGAGTGTCCTAAGACAAAATGTGATAGATTCTTTTTTGAATACCAATGATTATCCGACTGTTTGTTCCTTTTTCCATATCTGATTGTTGGCGGCGCGGTTTAATTACTGCTGTGGCTTCCGTGCATACGTCCCTCTTCGGATGGTGCGCGCGCCAATTGCAAAACTTTGTACCTTGGTACAAATATGCCAATAAAGATGTAGTAATATAGGCGGGTGGTCAGTTTACTGACTTACCTATATTTTAGATGAAAGGTTTGAGCAGATTTTATCTACACAAATCTATCATTAATATTCGCGAGTTCACCCTTTTTCCGGATTAAATTGCTTTGACTGTGACTAGACAAAATGTAATTTCACGAGAGACTTCAACTTATGTTGGTCCACCAGAAAATAGACCTTTTATTGAAACAATCATAAAAGTACATTAAACATTTGTATCGATATTAGCTCTGATTTACTAACTACTTTGACAAGAATTCAAATTAAAAACAAACAGACAGTTAGAGTCTAACTCCTGTTGGCACATTTACTTAACAGATTGATGACTTAAGAAAAATAAGAAATAAGAGGAAGGATTAGAGTGAAAGCTAAGTTTAAAGGAAGTTAATTATTTTGAAATGACAGGGTGACACTTTTCCCCACACGAGTTAACAGCTGGGCTCCCGCACGCTCAGCCCACAACCACGACTCGTGGTTGTGGGCTCGATTTTTCATTCCCATAGGCAGAAGGTCTCTGAAGGACAACAGGAAAACTGTTTACATAAGCGGCCTTCTGCCTATGGGGATGAAAAATCCATCCGTTATTTTGTTAAACCAGCCAATAGCCATTCAGGAGGTGGACAGACTCCGCCCTCCATACAAAGTCTTACTTCCCTTTTGACTTTAGTGCGTTGGAGAGAACTAACTAAACAACTTGGTTTTCTCTGGAAGCTGGAGACGTTGTGGTCATTTTGTCAATTAGACCTACGTTTCTTAGCCGGGTTACAGTAAAGCCTACTGTGACTCACTCCCTCCTTTCTGAAAGAATTTGTTTTCTGAAAGTTTTATTTTGAAGTTCAGCCAGGACATTGACCTCGTTTCCTGCCGAGAGGGGCGAGTTTCCTCATATCTTGGAATCAGCACACACACACTGAAGTTTCAACTGGACGGCTGTTGGACAAAACAATCCACTGAGTGTGTCCAGATACTTCTCAACTCTTATCTACAGAGACGAAGCGTCAACAGGTAACGAGTTGTGGTTGTGGGCTGAGCGTGCGGGAGCCCAGCTGTTAACTCGTGTGGGGAAAAGTGTCACCCTGTCATTTCAAAATAATTAACTTCCTTTAAACTTAGCTTTCACTCTAATCCTTCCTCTTATTTCTTATTTTTCTTAAGTCATTAATCTGTTAAGTAAATGTGCCAACAAGAGTTAGACTCCTAACTGTCTGTTTGTTTTTAATTTGAATTCTTGTCAAAGTAGTTAGTAAATCAGAGCTAATATCGATACAAATGTTTAATGTACTTTTATGATAGTTTCAATAAAAGGTCTATTTTCTGGTGGACCAACATAAGTTGAAGTCTCTCGTGAAATTACATTTTGTCTAGTCAGAGTCAAAGCAATTTAATCCGGAAAAAGGGTGAACTCGCGAATATTAATGATAGATTTGTGTAGATGAAATCTGCTCAAACCTTTCATCTAAAATATAGGTAAGTCAGTAAACTGACCGCCCGCCTATATTACTACAAAGATATATTCTATTCTATATAATCTGTATCATAAGATTAGGCTGCTACCCCAGCGACCCGACCCCGGATAAGCGGAAGACAATGGATGGATGGATGGATGGATGGATTGATGGATAATTGTTTTCAACAGAAATAACAAAACTTAGTCCCTCTGACCATATAAGTGGACAGATCGAGGGACTAGTTTTCAACAGTTGTGAGTCCAGCTATGTTGGATGGTCTGGAGACAGTAGCATTGACAAAAATACAGGAGAAATAACTGGAAGTAGCAGAAATGAAGGTGTTGAGGTTAAGGATGATAAGTTTAGGAATGAGATCATCAGAGGTACAGCACAGGTTGAACAACTGGGAGATAAAGTTAGAGGCCAGTTTTGACATGTCCAGAAGAGGGACAGTGGGTATATTGGTAGAAGGGTGTTAGAAATGCAGCTGCCTGGAAAAACCCAAAGAGGAGATACCTGTATGTGGATGCAGGTAGAACATGAAGGTAGTTGGAGTGAGAACAAAGTGAGATGGAGGAGGATGACTCTGTGACGACCCCTGAAGATGGAAAAGCCCCCAAAAAAAGAACTGCATTACTAGCATTTATGGTACCGTATGATCATTAACAACAGAAATAACAAAACAAAGTCACTCTGACCACATAAGAGGACATCATGATTTGAACACTTTTATCCACATCTGAACAAGAATCAACCATGAAATTTAATTGATTTTGTTGTTTTGTTTTGTTTTGTTTTTGTGGATCATGACAGTTTTGTTTTGTTTTTATCTTACCTGGACAAAGTTTGAATCAGGAGTTTCCATCTGAACTTCTGTGTTGTCTGCGATTTTGGATCTAACCTGTACTGTGTTATACACATCTGCCACCACTGGATGGCAGTAAATGACCTTGTATGTGGGCACCAGGTCCTTGCAGAGTAAAATTTATTATTTTGGTCTAGACAACCCAAAATGTGATGTCCTCATAAGTGGATGTCATGTCTTAGGTGGCAAAAATTATAAACCAATTAAATGTGGAGTCACGTGACGCGCTTGACAAGATGGCTGCCTAGGAGAGCTGTGAGCCTTCCCTCATACCCCATTTATGCTTATAAATTACACAAGGAGCTGAATAATCAGCGTCCTATACCGGACAATACCTTTGCGCTATTGGCAACATGTCTAAGGCGACCAGAAGTACAGCCAAACTGAGCGTGGCTGGAGGAGGCGGTAAAGGTAGCGAGGCGGCTAATGCTAACCAGGCGAGCCTAGCTCAGGAGGAGGCTAACCGGGTCTTTACCTCTGAAACAACGAGTGGGGCAGCATCAGGTGTGCCCAGCGAGTTAGCTGTGGAGCTGGCTAAACTCTCGGCTCTTATCATAGAAAAATCTGAAAGCCATGATAAGAAGCTTGAAGAAATACGAAAAACAACGAATGCAACTGAGAGGAAAATTGCGGACATTGCTAGCCGGATTTCTGAAGTAGAGGATCGGCTCTGTTTTCTAGAAGATGCACACCAGAAGCAAGTGGCTAACCTCTGGCTTCCAGCGCCGAAGTGGAGATACTGAGGGAGAAGATTGATGACATGGAAAACAGAGAACGTAGGAATAATTTGTGTTTTCTGGGTTTTGCTGAATCTGTGAAGGAAATGACATTGTGGCATTTCTAAAAGCAACTCTACCATCACTTCTCAACATTGATTTTCCCGGAGGATTGGATATAGAGAGGGCACACAGACTGGGTCCATCGCTTCAAGGTAAGGGCAATCGGCCCTTGTTACGAAATCGCTTCTCTCCTCAGCTCGTTCTTTTTACTGGAGAGTAGGGCCGCAACTATAAGTGCGTGATGAGAAAGAAAAGAAAAAAAAAAAAAAACTGGCACCAGAGACGGAACACACAGTGAGGTGAGCTTACCTTTGAGATGTCCGATCAGAGTCTTAATCAGCTGACATCCTGGAAAGGGGCGATCCCGCACGATCCTTCATCCGTCACTGTTCAATAGTTGTTTTTGTTTTCCTTTATAGTTTTTCTCTTTTCTTAAAAACGCACCACTTGTGTTTCCATCGGTGGTTGATGTTTCGCAGGCGTGTTAACTTCCCCGGTATATGTAATCTGTTAGCGTCCAGCCGGTTCATCCAAAACAAACTCCTTCCCTGCCAAAACCATCCGACGCTCCCCTCTGGGTTCCGTCCCGAGGTAGATGCTCTGTTTCTTTCTCCAGAGCCTTCCGCACCGTCCTTTTAGATATTTTCTTCTTTACAAAACTCCACTGCTGCAGTAGCGTCCAACACGCCACTCCATCTCTCAAAATCACCCTGCAGGTGTGCTACCAGCGCAGCTAAAAACACTTAGACTGGCTGAGCCCCGCCCCCCTCCACCAGTGAACCATCAAAGGTGCCAAAAAATAAAAATAATAAACAAACAAAAGATGAAAAAATGTGACCACGTAACACTTCCCCCCTAAACAAAAACAAAACAAATATATATATATTTTTTAATATTGTTATTTTTATTTTTAGTCCAATAAACTTCCTACATCTTCAACCTATTCCTCACATTCTTGACAGAACATCAGCAATTACATTATCTTTCCCCGCGATGTGTTCTATCATCAATCAATCAATCAATCCATTTTATTTATAAAGCACCCTTCATACTAAAAGCAGCTCAAAGTGCTGTACAGAATTATAAAACAATAAACTCACAAAATTAAAGCAAACGACACACACAAAATAAATAAAATCAATCAATCAAATTAAATACAGTAGTATGGAAAATGTATAGAGTGAACAGAGATGAACCAGTTCAGGAAATGCAGTTAAAAAGATGGGTCTTGAGCCTGCTCTTAAAAACAACAACATTCTCTGCAGCCCTCAGGTTCTCCGGCAGACTATTCCACAGACGGGGGCCATAGTACTGGAAAGAAGCCTCACCGTAAGTGTGAGTTCTGACTTTTGGAACTGTTAGTAGTCCAGTACCAGAGGACCTTAATGTTCGCGGGGGTTCATAGGGCAATAGCAGCTCTGCAAGATAAGATGGTGCGAGACCATTGAGACATTTAAAAACCACTAAAAGAATCTTAAAATCAATCCTGAGGCGCACAGGGAGCCAATGCAATGATTTTAAAACAGGTGTAATATGAGCCTGCCTTCTGGTCTTGGTTAGCACACGAGCAGCAGAGTTTTGTAACAGCTGAAGGCTGGACAATTTTTTCTTAGGGAGACCAGAAAGCAGTGAATTACAGTAGTCTAAACGACTAGAAATAAAAGCATGCATCAAAGTCTCAGTATTGGTCATAGGATTGTAAGGCTGTAATATCAAGCCCCACCGGAAAATTTGCTGATTTTTCATTTTAAACTTTTCCAGAAAGGTAAGTGGGTTATGATCAGTATACACTTTAACAAAGTGTGCACCACTTGACACATAACTCAAAATGCTGAATGGCAAGTACTAGAGCCAGAGCCTCCTTTTCTATAGTGGAATATCTGTGTTGATGCAGATTTAACTTCTTGGAAAAATAAGCCAGAGGTCTGTCTACTCCGAAATTATCTTCTTGTAAGAGTACAGTTCCTACCCCTACATCACAAGCATCAATAGCTAGCTTAAATGGCAGAGAAAAACTGAGAGCTGTTAGGATAGGTTCGCAGGACAAAATGGCCTTAAGTTGTTCAAATGCCATTGTACAAGAATCTGTCCAAACAAACTTTGTAGACTTCCGTAATAGATTGATTAATAGATCGTAATAGATCAGTTGCTGGTGCTGTCCTCAGACAGCGTAAGGCGATCATTCATCAAGATTAACGCCCGGAAGGCCTCTGGTCCTGACAACATACCTGGTCGTGTGCTGAAGGACTGTGCAAGGGAACTCGCAGCGGTCTTCACGGACATCTTTAACATCTCACTGAGCCAGGCCATCGTCCCCACCTGTTTCAAAGCCACCACCATCATCCCTGTCCCAAAGAAGGCAACGCCCGCATGCCTCAATGACTATCGTCCAGTAGCACTCACCCCCATCCTGATGAAGTGCTTTGAACGGCTAGTCATGAAAAGCATCACATCTGGCCTCCCTGCCTCCCTGGATCCCTTCCAATTTGCATACCGACCTAATCGCTCAACCGACGATGCCATCTCCTCTGCCCTCCACACAGCTCTCACACATCTGGACACGAAGGACTCTTATGTTAGAATGCTGTTCATCGACTTCAGCTCGGCATTCAACACCATCATCCCCCAACAGCTCATCCTTAAACTGGACAGTCTGGGGCTGAACACCTCAATGTGTAACTGGCTGCTAGACTTCCTGACCGGGAGACCACAGACAGTACGGGTCGGGAGTAACACATCTAGCACCATCACATTGAACACAGGGGCCCCACAAGGATGTGTGCTGAGCCCCCTTCTATTCACCCTGCTAACACACGACTGCACACCATCATACAGCTCCAACCACTTCATCAAGTTTGCGGACGACACAACAGTGGTGGGTCTCATCAGCAACAACGATGAGACGGACTACAGGAACGAGGTGAGCCGCCTGGCCTTGTGGTGCGGACACAACAATCTCACTCTCAACGTGGAGAAGACAAAGGAGATTGTTGTGGACTTCAGGAAGAGGGATGCCCAACATGCCCCTCTGACCATCAACAGCACCGCAGTGGAGAGAGTAGACAGCACCAAGTTCCTGGGAGTGCACGTCTCAGAGGACCTGTCCTGGAGCAGGAACACTGCATCACTGGCCAAGAAGGCTCACCAGCGTCTCTACTTTCTCCGCAAGCTGAAAAGGGCTGGAGCTTCAACCCCCATCATGTGCACCTTCTACAGAGGTGCCATAGAAAGTGTCCTGACCAGCTGCATCACTGTGTGGTTTGGTGCATGTACTGCATCCTGCCGCAAGAACCTCCAGCGCATCGTGAGAGCAGCTGAGAAGATCGTCGGCACCACCAGAAATACGGACCTAGGAACGAACCATTTTTTTCACCACCGACCTACAACCGAATCGAGCTGCGAACGGTTCTTAGGTCCGGAACTCGTTTGTAAGTTGGGGGTTTCCTGTATTGTGTTCTGTGGAACACTGATGGACACTATGTTTTTTGATGAACACTATTATGCATTTAGGTCAGATTACAACCTGACAGAGTTCTAAAGGTGTTTAAAATCGACAAACTGTGTTATTTTAAACCGTTTGATGTCCAAAGAAAGTACGGCACAAAAGATTCCTCACTGTATGTTGTTCCATATTGTCATTTAATGACAAGCAATAGTCTGTTTTAATGTGTTTTTAGGTATTTTGGCCTGAAAAATAAATGTTTGCATAAAGGTGGCAGCCCTCCCTGGGCTGCCACCTTACCGTGGTGGAGGGGTTTGAGTGTCCCAATGATCCTAGGAGCTATGCTGTCAGGGGCTTCATGCCCCTAGAAGGGTCACCCAAGGCAGACAGGTCCTAGGTGAGGGATCAGACAAAGTGCAGCCCAAAAACCCCTATGATGAGTACAATTAATGGACTAAGTTTTCCCTCGCCCGGACGCGGGTCACCGGGGCCCCACTCTGGAGCCAGGCCCGGAGGTGGGGCACGCTGGCGAGCGCCTGGTGGCCGGGCTTTTACCCATGGAGCCCGGCCGGGCACAGCCCGAAGAGGAGACGTGGGTCCCCCTTCCCATGGGCTCACCACCTGTGGGAGGGGCCAAAGGGGTCGGGTGCAATGTGAGATGGGTGGCGGCCGAGGGCGGGGACCCTGGCGGTCTGATCCTCGGCTACAGAAGCTGGCCATTGGGACATGGAATGTCACCTCTCTGGTGGGGAAGGAGCCTGAGCTAGTGTGTGAGGTTGAGAGGTTCCGACTAGAAATAGTCGGACTCACCTCAACGCATGGCTCTGGCTCTGGAACCAGTTTCCTTGAGAGGGGTTGGACACTCTTCCACTCTGGAGTTGCCCCTGGTGAGAGGCGCCGAGCAGGAGTGGGCATACTGGTTGCCCCCCATCTTGGTGCCTGTACGTTGGGGTTCACCCCGGTGAACGAGAGGGTAGCCTCCCTTCGCCTACGTGTGGGGGGACGGGCTCTGACTGTTGTTTGTGCCTATGCACCAAACGGCAGCTCAGACTACCCACCCTTTTTGGAGTCCTTGGAGGGGGTATTGGAGAGTGCGCCTCCTGGGGACTCCCTTGTTCTACTGGGGGACTTCAACGCTCACGTGGGCAATGACAGTGAGACCTGGAGGGGTGTGGTTGGGAGGAACGGCCCCCCTGATCTGAACCAGAGTGGTGTTCTGTTATTGGACTTCTGTGCTCGTCATGGATTGTCCATAACGAACACCATGTTTAAGCATAAGGGTGTCCATATGTGCTCTTGGCACCAGGACACCCTAGGTCGCAGTTCGATGATCGACTTTGTTGTCGTCTCATCTGATCTGCGGCCGCATGTCTTGGACACTCGGGTGAGGAGAGGGGCGGAGCTGTCTACTGACCACTACCTGGTGGTGAGTTTGCTCCGATGGTGGGGGAGGATGCCGGTCAGACCTGGCAGACCCAAACGTATCGTGAGGGTCTGCTGGGAACGTCTGGCAGAGTCTCCCGTAAGACGGAGCTTTAACTCCCACCTCCGGGAGAGCTTTGAACACGTTCCGAGGGAGGCGGGGGACATGGAGTCCGAGTGGGCCGTGTTCCGCGCCTCTATTGTCGAGGCAGCTTATCGGAGCTGTGGCCGCAAGGTTGTTGGTGCCTGTCGAGGTGGCAACCCTCGAACCCGGTGGTGGACACCGGCAGTGAGGGATGCTGTCAGGCTGAAGAAGGAGTCCTATTGGGCCTTTTTGGCTTGTGGGACCCCGGAAGCAGCTGATAGGTACCGGCAGTCCAAGCGGCATGCGGCTCGGGTGGTTGCTGAGGCAAAAACTCGGGCGTGGGAGGAGTTCGGAGAGGCCATGGAGAATGACTTCCGTACGGCTTCGAGGCGATTCTGGTCCACCATCCGGCGTCTCAGGGGGGGAAAGAGGTACGAGACCAACACCATTTATGGTGGAGGTGGCGTGCTGCTGACCTCAACTCGGGATGTTGTGAGTCGGTGGGCGGAATACTTCGAAGACCTCCTCAATCCTACTGGCACGTCTTCCACTGAGGAAGCAGAGCCTGGGGACTTTGGGTCGGGTTCTCCGATCTCTGGTGCTGAGGTCGCCGAGGTGGTTAAAAAGCTCCGCGGTGGCAAGGCTCCGGGGGTGGATGAGATTCGCCCGGAGTTCCTTAGGGCTCTGGATGTTGTAGGGTTGTGTTGGCTTACGCGACTCTGCAATATCGCGTGGACATCGGGGGCAGTTCCCTTGGATTGGCAGACTGGGGTGGTGGTTCCCCTATTTAAAAAGGGGGACCGTAGGGTGTGTTCCAACTATAGGGGGATCACACTCTTAAGCCTCCCTGGTAAGGTCTATTCAGGGGTTCTGGAGAGGAGGGTCCGTCGGATAGTCGAACCTCGGATTCAGGAGGAGCAGTGTGGTTTTCGTCCTGGTCGTGGAACACTGGACCAGCTCTACACCCTCAGCAGGGTCCTGGAGGGTGCGTGGGAGTTTGCCCAACCAGTTTACATGTGTTTTGTGGACTTGGAGAAGGCATTCGACCGCGTCCCTCGGGGGGTTCTGTGGGGGGTACTCCGGGAGTATGGGGTACCAGGCCCTTTGATAAGGGCTGTTAGGTCCCTGTACGACCGGTGTCAGAGCTTGGTCCGCATTGCCGGCAGTAAGTCAGGCTCGTTTCCGGTGAGAGTTGGACTCCGCCAAGGTTGCCCTTTGTCACCGATTCTGTTCATAACTTTTATGGACAGAATTTCTAGGCGCAGCCAAGGTGTTGAGAGGATCCGTTTTGGTGACCTTAGAATCGCTTCTCTGTTTTTTGCAGATGATGTGGTCCTACTGGCTTCATCAGTTCGTGATTTACAACTTTCACTGGAGCGGTTTGCAGCCGAGTGTGATGCGGCCGGGATGAGGATCAGTTCCTCCAAATCCGAGGCCATGGTCTTGAGCCGGAAAAGGGTAGCATGCCCTCTCCGGGTCGGGGAGGAGGTCCTGCCCCAAGTGGAGGAGTTTAAGTATCTCGGGATCTTGTTCACGAATGAGGGAAAACTGGAGCGTGAGATCGATAGGCGGATAGGTGCAGCGTCCGCAGTGAAGCGGGCGCTGTACCGGTCTGTCGTGGTGAAGAGAGAGCTGAGTCAAAAGGCAAAGCTCTCAATTTACCGATCGATCTACGTTCCCACCCTCATCTATGGTCATGAGCTTTGGGTTATGACCGAAAGAACAAGATCTCGGATACAAGCGGCTGAAATGAGTTTTCTCCGCAGGGTGGCTGGACTCTCCCTTAGAGATAGGGTGAGAAGCTCAGTCATCCGGGAGGGACTCGGAGTAGAGCCGCTGCTTCTCCACATCGAGAGGAGCCAGTTGAGGTGGCTCGGGCATCTGGTTAGGATGCCTCCTGGACGCCTCCCTGGTGAGGTGTTCCGGGCATGTCCCACCGGGAGGAGACCCAGAGGAAGACCCAGGACGCGCTGGAGGGACTATGTTTCTCGGCTGGCCTGGGAACGCCTTGGGATTCCCCCGGAGGAACTGCTCCAAGTGGCTGGGGAGAGGGAAGTCTGGGCCTCCCTACTTAGGCTGCTACCCCCGCGACCCGACCCCGGATAAGCGGAAGAAGATGGATGGATGGATGGATGGAAATAAATGTTTTTATTAAGACTTTTTGTACAATTTGTTTTTGTTTCAAATGCATTGTTGAAATTTTAATATCTAAGTGTGTATTTTTTTCAACAGTTACCTACATTATGGCACAGATTTTAATATCAGTTTTTAAATTGAGTAGAATTTTTTACACTCTGAGTTACAATTCAGAAAAGAATCCTATCAACACCATTGTTGTGCATGGTTCTAACACTATGAAGTGTTACTTTATATACATTTTAACAAGTAGAGTAAAATAATAACACTTAAATGTGTAAAAAAATACAGGTGGTCCCCGACTTACGAGTGAGTTCCGTTACAACGAGTTGCTCGTAACATGGAAATCTCGTAATTCGGAACGACCGCCACGTGTCTCGTAAGTCCGGAATTTCGCTCGTAAGTTGGAACGGTTTTGCTAGCGCGACTACAAACACTCGTTTTTCATCGAAAAACTGCTTACGAGTGCATAAAAATGATCGGAAACGTGTGTCCACATGTTTAGCTAACGAACTGTGGTGAAAAAACACAGAAAAACTTGGTATTTTTTGCGTTTTTTCCAAAAATTCGCCAGCTCGTAAGTCCGGAACCTCGTAGGTCAGAGCGCTCGTAAGTCGGGGACTACCTGTACTCTTTATGGAGTGATTTATGGAGTGATTTACACTGCTGTGTTAATTCCAAATAACACTATCTGTGTTAAAAAGTTACTCAATGTAGAGTTAATTTAACACTGGATTATAAAAAAGTAAATTCCAAATAACACTATCTGTGTTAAAAAATTACTCAATGTAGAGTTAATTTAACACTGGATTATAAAAAAGTAAATTTCAAATAACTCTATCTGTGTTATTGTAGTGGAACACCTCATATCTGATATTTTGGGCTTGACCTTCAAGTACACCTCTCTGCATCTCTTTGAAACTCTAAGTGTTACACTTTCTTGAAGCCCTCAAGGAGACGAGTGGACACTTATATTTGTTACAATTATTTTGAATTAATGGACACTAATTAATCAGATTGAACTTTCTCTTTAATGTGTGTTAATTCAGAATTGATCTACAGTATATTTTGTCATTTAATGATGATCTGTTACTTGCATGAGTTTGACCCTTCTGCTGGTTTATTCTACAATACAAGTGTGCTCTGAAATCTAGGACATGAGTCAGGGTAAAAGCTGTTCACTTCCTTCTCTGTTTTGTCTTCAAGCTAGACTCAACAGGCCAGTCCATCTGGCTGTTTATGTAAACAGTTTTCCTGTTGTCCGTCAAGAGACTTTCGGCCTATGGAATCAAACTTCCATCTTTTATTTTGTTAAACCAGCCAATAGTCATCGAGGAGGTGGAAGACCCCGCCTCCCCTATAAAGGGACTTTTCCTGCATTTTCTTTGGAGTCGGAGGGAAGAACTTCCTAAGAACTTGGTTTCTTCTCTGGAAAAAGCTGGAGACGTTCCGGTCATTGTGTCAATTAGACCCACGTTTCAGCTGGTGTTACAGTAAAGCTTACTCACTCACTCATTTTATGAAAGAATTTGTTTTCCAAAGTTTTATTTTGAAAATAAGTCAGTGCGCTTGGCTCTGTTCCTGCCGGGAGAAAGCGTGCTCCCATTCGTCTAAACCAGCCATACACGGAAGTCGACTGGACGTGAGCTGGACCACACAGTCCGGTAGTGTCCACAAACTTCTCAGCCCTCATCTCCAAGGGACTATCGTCACCAGGTAAAGAGGCGTTGTTTGTATGCTGAACGCTCGGAAGTACAGCCGGACCTGTATGGGAAAGTGTCACCCTGCCTTTTCAAAATAATTAACTTCCGTTAACTTAGCTTTCATTCCTCCTATTTCTTATTTTTCCTAAGCTATTAAGAAATTAAGTAATGTGCCAACAGTAAAGTTCCTAACTGTCTGTTTGTTTTAATTTGAATTCTTGTCAACGTAGTTAGTAAATCAGAGCTAATATCGATACAAATGTTTATTGTAATTTTGTGATTATTTCAATAAAAGGTCTATTTTCTGGTAGACCAACATAAGTTGAAGTCTTTGTGAAGTTACATTTTGTCTAGTCACAGTTAAAGCAATTTAATACCGGAAAAAGGATGAACTCGCGAATTGGTGGCAAGTTTGTGCAGATAAAGTCTGCTCAGACCTGCGCATCTAAAATATAGGTAATTCAGTAAACTGACCAGTAAGTCCTATATTATTACAATAATGGTGGCCCTGTAAGTGTTTAAATACCTTACCCCCCATTATATTACTACATTTGGTGGCTCGTCCGCGTTCCTGAGACGGTTATTAAGTTGTTTTGTGTAGCTTATTGTCACGGTGTTTGTTGGCATAGTTCTGTATCCTGTTGTGGACTTATAGAATAGTTTTGGCTGGTGGGTGTCAGAGATTGCTAATCGTGGCATTGTCTGGTGCGTTTCCCGTTAGAATTATCTTTTCTTTCACATTTCAACGTATGATTGAAGCTGCGGATGAATGTTTTGTCTGTGTTTGTGAGACGTTGCATAACGTGTCGCGAGGGCTGCATGCATTTTTTCGTTTTGTGACCGCCGTGTCACCTCTGCTTCATTTTCTTACATCTGCGGATTGCTGTTGAAAGTCTGTTTCACTCATTTGCTGCTCCATTTTACCTAATCTGTTACGTGTTGTTGGCTGAGGTTCGGGTGAGCCCACTCAGTTTTGGACCGCACGGTTCCGATAGACGTAAAGTCCGTTGTTTAAACAGTTAGACATACTGCCTTCTTTGGGAGGCGTGGGGGCTAGCCTGGATGTGATTGGGCTCGTTAGCAGTATTTTCTGTGGTGTATTCTACGTTTATTTTGTGATAGTGTGTCCAGAACTTTGGGTCGGGCTAACGTTATCGGTACCGAGAGGCAAAATGGCTGCTTAGAGCGCTGTGATTGGTCCATTGTGTGTTGTGTTCAAGGAAGTTGGTTCTGATAGACTGCTGGTTGTCAGATTCATTTTTGCACACATTTCTGGCAGTTTATCTGTGTTGTTTGGGTTCTATGCACGTGATATTGTCGAAGACTGGCTTAACCGCGGTGTTTTGCGATATTTATGACTGTTTTAGAACGTTGAAAAGTCCGTTCCACGCTAACGTTCGACCGACCGCAGGTCCGTGAACGTACCGCTCGAACGGCACGTCACACGTGGGTGGCGTTAGGTTTAGAAGACTTCATTTCCCATGAACACTTGGGTTTTAGAACTGCCTGTTCGGTCTTCGCTGTGATTGGTCGATTACGCTGTAAGTGTTGACGCTTGAGGGAGTGAGGAGCTCACTCCTCGTCAACTTTCACTTCAGCTGCTGGTCCCAGACAAGTTTCCATGCTTGTTTGTCCATTAATGTCATTGAAAAGACTGTTTAAACGCGGTGTTTTTGAGACTTTAGTGAATGTAGGAGTAAGTTGTTCAGAGGCTACCGTTCGCCATGTGACCGAGTCACGTGACACCGGGAGCTACAACTGCTTTATGAGGACCGACTTTTTTTTTCTTTTAAACGCAGTTTAAAATGTTTCACAGTTCAACCAATTTTGCTCACATAATTTCGTTTTTGTGAGACTGGGGTTCTAGAGTTTTGTCACGTAAGGGCTCTAGATATTTCTGATTGATGTTTTTGGTCCGTTGTTAGACGTCTGTGAATGTTAGGAGCTGCAGCTTCGCTCACAGGTGACAACAGCGCCTCTATAGCAGTCAGAAGGAGAAATTGCAGTCGCTGTGATAAACTTATCCAGCGTTGTGCCCCCATCTGCTGGTCGCATCTAAGAATACAGTTTGATGCAATTCTATCTAACATTTCAACTTTCCTGTTTTTGAATAGAGTACATTTTGAAATGTTGAGGACACAGCACCCTTTCATTTGATTTTCGCAGAAAATCAAATGTTGATGGCAGAACAGTTACACAGAAGTAATACAGACATGTCTGCTTTTTGATAAAACTTGACACTTTTATCATCAATTCTGTGCAAAACAAGCTGTCTGTCCCTGTTTATTTTAAACTGCAAGTTTAAAATAACACACATGAGGCATCTTTTGTTTTGATTTTCACAAAAATCTCACGACAGCCGATTTTGTTTGACCTTGTCACAGGTCGACAAATTAATAAAAATCACTGATTTTTATTTGATTTCACATCTTGGACTCCATGTTGACTGCCGCAGGCATCACATGGTGAGACTGCACACTGTGAAATAAGACCCACTTTACTTGATTTTTCACAGAAAATCAGTACAAAGATGGACGTTCAAACACGTGCACCAACTGAGGGGGCCTCCTCTCCTATCTATCCTAGATGGATGCGTGGGGGCCTTGGGATTCCTGCCCGTGCTTGTCGCAAAGTGGGAGAATCTGCTTCATCGTATGCTAATTACTTGGCTGCATGGAACGTCCATCAGGATACGTGGGAAAGTCCCCTGTCGTTCTACGACAGGCTCCTCTCGGCCTACTCCGGGGGCAAAATTGTCCCTGGCTTAGAGGAAGATGAGGAGTTTAAACGTCTTTTCACTACGCATCTCATGCCTTTCCAAATGAAATGTGTTCGCTTAACGTTTGATTGCAAAAAGGACAGCATGGAAAAGATAAAAGATTACGCTGCGTGGGTTTTTGAGACAAGGATACTACCCAGGACACCCTCAGTGGTGTGCCCAGGTCAAAAGGTCACATCCCACTCGCAGGAAATAGAAGAGGTTCCCTCTCCTACAGAGTGCAAAAGTAAACAGGTTTTTCATGATAACAAACAACAGTATGTTTCCAGCTGGAACATTGACTCTGATCGGTTCACAGGGAGTTCTGCTCCTCTTTCACCTCAGGTTGAAAACCCTGAGATGAGCAATGAACCACAAAAGGCAGGTGTTCGCTCTCTAGGTGAACCAAGATGGTTCAGATCGAACCAAAGGAGTTCTCACCTAGGCCTCACAGTGGGTGAACTTCGAGAGAAGTTGATGTCTGGGGGCCGTGACCCATTGAAAAATGGTCTGTCCCGACATGTACCCCCGAGAAGCAGCCCTCCTGCCCCTGCCCCTCGAACTGCACAATTCGAGACATGCAAGGAGTCACATAAGCTCCAGGTTAAGGAATCGACGCCTCCGCGCGCGGAAGTGACTGGGGTTGTAAGTTGTTTGTCAAATGAATTGAATGTTACAGTGGTTGACCAAGCTGACACAACGTGTGACGTTGTCCTTGATGATAACACAAACAATGTTGTTCAACCTGACGAAGCGACGCGCAGCACTGCCTTTTGCAACAACTCAGTGCACGCAGTTGACAACATCGTCATCATTGACAAAGACGCTGACAGCAAACAGATTGCTGAAAATCCACGTCCTGAAGGTCATGAGGCAGACAGCCATCATGATGCTGACAGCGATGAAGATTACACAGACAGTCACACGTACACAGAAACGTGTGAAAAAACCTAAACAGTTTCTGTGTAACTTTATAAAAAGGGGGATAGCTAAGAGAGCTTACCTGCCACTCACATTGGAAGGGGTCCTCGCGCAAGAAGCACTCCTGGTTTGCGGCTCAGACGTGTCTATCATGTCAGCCGAACTGTTTGAGGAGCTAAGGACCGCCGCTAACGATGTTGACAGGCAAATACCCTTTGTGAAATACACTTATGGTGAGCAACAGGGCCTCGCAAAGACGAGAACAACCCTAATAGCCATGGTTCACATGCAGATTGGCGAAATGTCACTATACCACCCGGTGTATGTGTCTGAACGTGACTCACTCCAGACTCCATTTTTGGTTGGCCAAGATTTTATAAATCGCTTTGAAGCGATTATAAATTATGGCAATCAGACAATGTGGGCCACAGTGAGCAGTCCACTGCCAATCGAGGTGCCTCCCCAAGGTCAGGACACTGACTGTCTAACAACAGGTACCGCTGAGGTCACATGGGATTCCCCAACCGAGACCACTAGCCCGGTAAGTGAACCTCCAAATACAGGTGAGATTGAGGAGACTCAACAGGTGGACCAGACTCTGGCCCATCACGAGAACCTCCTCTGCAAGCTGACACCTTCAGCACTCACTGGACACTACCTACCGCCGGTTGAAGAAGGTGTGGAGATCCAAGGGTCCCACACCGATGACGCTGTACTGTCCTATGGGACAGGTAATTTGGCAAACAGCCAAGCTTTCAGTGAAGTCTTGGTTCAAGGACATCTGAGCCCACGAAGTGACAGTCTACAACACGCTGACAGTCACTTGGACTCCATTGTTACAGATTTTGAGGACCCCTCCTCAAACAAAAGGGGGGCAATCTCACACTTCCTACCACAGGTAGAGGACGGTGTAGAGATCCAAGGATCACACACCGTGAACGCTGTGCTGTCCTCTGGGACAGATAATTCAGCCATCAGCCAAGCTTTCAATGAAACCTTGGTTCAAGAGCATTTGAATCTAGAACTACGCAGAGATGACATAGTTCTTACGGACTCAAAGAGCACCTCTTCAGTCATGAAGTGGGGAGGCGTACATCACAACGACAGTGACCCGTCGCAGTCTGACCAGTCAGACACACTTGCGACTGCGCCAACAGTTGTGACACACCTGAATTACGCAGAACGAGGTAAACGTACAGAGATACGTTGGCCGAAACCTATAAGGTTCCTGTACAAGGCTCCCAATATACTGCACAAACAGCCTAAACTAGACAATGGCATCCTAACTCGTGCCCATGGACGGACGTCCACACCTGTGCGCGTGGTCCCCCATGACCACAGGGGGGTGATGTTAGGTCATGCCCATGTCAAGGACAAAGATTTCAATAACCCCACAAACGACAAAGATCTCGCAAACTCACAGACTTCATGGGAAAACAAGGTCGTCCAAGCACAGGATAGTAAATAAACTAAACAGTTTAAACTATACTAGTTGCGAAAAGAAACCGTTCCAACTAGAACTTAGAAACGCTAAGCATAAAACCCACAACAAAAACTAACCTTAACAACCGTTTAAATCTGCAGGATTTAATTGACATCGGTTATAAAGCTAAGAACTGTTTTTCTTGTGTGTGACACGTTGGAATCTGACGACCAGAGTGAGTTTGACGTAGTGAAACGTTGTTTAGTTGCTTAATTGCTACTTTTGTGTTATTGAAGTTGTTATTGTTTTCTGAACACTCCCAGCCAAAAGAGGTTTTGATTAATGTTAGTTGAAGACTTAAATGGATTTAACTATGCCAACATGCTAGGGCTGGGCGATATGGAAAAAATCATATATCACGATATGGACTTTTTTATATCACGATAACGATATATATCACGATATATACAACACGATGTGTGTGTGTGTGTGTGTGTGTACAGCAAAAATTTGGACCAAAGTTTTTTTATTTTATTATTTTACTACAGATAGTTACATTTATAAGAATGTGAACAAAAAGAACAAGGAAATTTGGACCAAAGTAGAAACTAGATCTACCTAAGATCTACCTTAATTCAAGGAGTACGATTATGGAATGACTTAATGCCAAATGACAAATGTTAAGGAAGCCAAATCATTCCTTGTATTTAAGAAACTGGTAAAAAATGAATTGCTAAAAAAAATATAAATGAATCTAATTTAATGTGTGATATATGTGAATTGAAAATTGATATATGTGAATTGAAAATTGACTGAGTTATTTACTTATTTTGTTATTATAGAAAATATTGTTTGAACTGTTATTAGATGAATAAGGAGCAGATTTAATAAGATTTATTCTTCATCTGCTACCTTTCATTTTATTTTTTTATTTTTTTCTATTATGAATACGTTAATTGTTGTATTTCATATTATAAAATGAATAAACTAACAAACAAACAAACAAACAACTCCTTTTCTACTTTGGTCCAAATTTTTCCTGCAGGTGGCGGTAAAACAACAGCTGCTAATGAAACTCACGAAGAAGAAATCCGCTCTGAAGTTTGAGTAAACAAAGCAAGAAACAGAAAAGAGAAAACGTTGCGTTTGATTGCGGTTCTGTTGTGTCTCTGGTCTGTTTTGTATTGGTTAACTGGACCCGAGTTCGGACTCGGTTGGACTCTGGGTTCGTGTCCTCTGGACCCATTTTGTCTCCGAGTTTCAGCGGAGCGAAATAATGGAAGCTAACAAGGTGAGCTTCCCCCTCTTTTTGGTAAAAGTTATTCTTCTTGGGCTGCCTGTGCAGCTGTTTTCTCCTTGTTGAGATCTATGGTTGAGACACCGGCTTCATGCGCCTGCGTCTCTGTTGCTCTCGAGTTTAACCACGTAAAGCATGTGTCGCAAACCCGCGCGTGCGTCAAACATAAAGCCGCGCCGTCATCTCGCAAAACNACAGTAGTTGGTGTAGTGGAGCCTAGAATGGGCCTGGTGGCAGGTAGTGGAGCCTGGGCTAGAACAGAGCTTGAGCAGATGGCTTGCTGTTCAGCGTTGCTGCTGCTCTGCTCATTGTGTGAACTGCTGGTGAATAAGGGCTCAGGAATGTGTGATGCAAGAGGCTGGTTAATGGTTACTCAGACCCTTGAAGAAGAGCAGTGCAAAGCAAATTCTGAAGTGTCATGGGCACACACGCCCTCTGGTACTCCTGATGAACTTGTAACAATCTACTGTTTTAGTACTCCTAGCAAATGCTGCTCGAATACAATGGTGAACGCAAAAATAGTAACAGCTTTGGGTTAAGTAATCCAAGATGGCTAATTTCTCATTTAGTTGTACATATTTGTACCAAACACTTTTGTTAGAAACTCAACAATGCCAATTATGTAGGATTCAGCCTGAAATTTTGTAATGTGTTAATGAAAAAATAGAGGAAAAGATCAAGATTACTATACCAGATACAGTATGTTTAAATCTACCAATGGACAGGTGTTTTCCCACAAAGCTAAACATAAAGTAAACCTGTTCCTGCAATTATTTTCACATAGCAGTGGAACAAACATGCAGACTGTGTATTTTAGTTGAGTGACCCAAGGTCTCAACTTAACAGGAAGAGGGTTCAGGAAAACAGGGAAACACCTGTGTTTGTTCTGAACCACAATCGCCAGTTCTCAGGAAACATCCTGGAGCCATGGTTTATTGGACAGAAGAAGGAAGGGGAATATTATAATCCATTTCAGCCACTTTTGGTTTGTTTCTAGCTCAACGCTAAAATGAAACAGTGTTAACAAGGCACAGTGTGTACAATACTGCATTGCAATGTTGTGGAGACTACCGGTAAATGCCATCCATTAACTGGTAATAAAAGGAAATAAATACAGTAGTCAAGATTTCCTGACCATGACTTTTTGTCATAGCTAGATGAGAGTAGCTTGAAGAAACACAGTTGCTACAGTACAGTAGCTACTTAAATAAACCTGTGAATTAATGGAAGATATTTTTTTAGGTGGTGGTGTTCAAAGTTTCACTAGGGTGTGTATCCTGTGAGCTGTTAAGCACAACACTGGGCAAGTTAAACAACACTTCAGTTCTTAAGTAAATTGAAAGATTTTTTGCAATTCATAAAATATTTCAGTAATTTTGAGGTGTGTTTCTGTGGTAATGTTTTAACTAAATAAATAATACATTATATATTGTTGATAACATTTTGAAAGACGGAAGAAATACATGTACTTTTCACATCTGACAGGACAATCACACTAATAACTAGTCTAGGTGCAACTGACAAAAATACGGGTTCCTGCACTCTTAAAACAATTTGAATCAACAAAATGTTATAGTGCTTTATTCAAAGCTCATTTCGTATCCTTTTACAAAGCAGTAATTTCACAGTAAGCTGCTGTTCACATGAAATTCAATTATTAGTTGTAGCATTTCTGGGGCATCCAGAGAGAACTTCTGGCAGGACAAATATTTCTGTTGAAACAATTGCCCAATTCAAAAAAATTATGCAAGTATAAAGTAGAGCTGGGCAATATCTCGATATTTTCAAAAAAAAATTGAGATAATTTTTTGTGTGTGATTTAAGATGAGACTATGTCGATTAAACAATATAAAAAGTATAAACGGTTAAATGAGTTTTGACCCGTGGTTTGTTTTAGGGAAGGAGGATGAAGTCTGTACAACCTGCAGTTGCAGTTCACATACGCTTACTAATGTCGTGAAGGTGGCACAGCTGAAGAGGATTATTATTTAATGTATAATAAAGGTCTAAAAAAAACTATTTAATATATGTAAATCATTTATTTTTTAGACATTTATTTTGTGCATTGTTTTTTGAATGTCCAGAGGACCAGACTTAGCTTTTTTAGATTACATTATTTTGTGCAGTTACAGCTGTTTGCTATATGTGCCTGTGTGACAATTGGGACAAAGCTTCGGCTCATATATATTTTTGTTAACACAAGCACAACTTGTATTTATAGCCTATATGTAAAAAAAGTCTAAAAAACAAACTTTAATATATGTAAATAGTTTATTTGTAGGCATTTATTTTGTACAGTTACAGCTGTTGCTAATAAATGTGACTGTGTAGCGCAATTGGGACAAAAATTTGACTCAGAAATATATTTTTGTTATTACCTTATGGAAAGAAAAAATATTGAGATATATATCGTATATTGCGATTTATCTTAAAATATTGAGATATTATATTAGGTCCATATCGCCCAGCCCTAGTAAAGGTTTATATAATGATGTTCAAATGAACCACTGTAAATTTTTAAAGATGAAAGAAGTCCAAGCAAAAGTGAATACATAGGTTGTCATTGTCTCAGTTGTCTCAGACAAGTAAACATAAGAATGTGGAAATGCTAATAATATTTTTGTGTATAAAACCCATAAAAATTGAAATATTGTCATAAAATGTGCATAACCCTATGGTGTGACAGAATTCACATGGATGAAGAAATTTCTACTACAGCTTCATTTTCAAAGCACAAGAACAAACAATATCCAGAACTATTGTTCATCACACTGAATTTCTTGTTATTTCATATACAGTACCTGTATACAATATACTGTAGATAAATCTACTAAGAAGTTTGGTACAAACATCAGCCTCCTCACTAACTTTTATAGGTGCACCAGTGAGAGCCTGCTGACAGGATGCATCACAGTATGGGAACTGCACTAGTCAGAGCCAGAAAGCTCTACAGAGGGTGGTGCAAACAGCTGAGGACATCACTGGGAGCAGTCTCCACACCATCCAGGACATTTACCACAACTAGTGTCTGCGTAAAGCATGTAGCATCATTAAGGACCACACCGCCCCGTACAAGGACTTTTCCCTCTACTACCCTCAGGCAGACGATACAGGAGTCTGTCAGCACGTACGAAAAGACAAGACAGCTGTTATCCACAAGCTGTCATATTACTAAACTCTCTATAACAACACTGAGCAACTGGCAATAACATTGCACCAAGCCAAATCTGTGACAACTAATATGACTAATATTAGCTTGACAGCTAATGTTTATTGCTGCTACATTATAATAATAATTATTTTATTTAAAAGTGCCTTTCAGGACACCCAAGGACACTTAACAAACCAATACAGTGTAATACAGATCAAACATTATCAGCGACAAATTGAAATATAAAATACATACCGGTACATAAATACAAAATACATGGGCAGCACGGTGGCACAACTGGTAGAGCTGCTGCCTCTCAGCGAGAAGGTTGCCGGTTCAAATCCCGGTCCGGGGCCTTTCTGGGTGGAGTTTGCATGTTCTCCCCGTGCATGCGTGGGTTTCCTCCGGGTACTCCGGTTTCCTCCCACAGACCAAAAAACATGCTTGTTAGGCTGATTGGTGACTCTAAATTGACCCTAGGTGTGAGTGTGAGAGTGGATGGTTGTTTGGTGTGAGTGAGACAGGTCCCTCTTGTAAATGAGTCCCCGTGACTCAACGAGGCTAGCCTGTATAAATAAAGGTTGAATGAATGAATGAATAAAGATTATAAAATGCAAAATAATAAAAATACATTCAGTAGAGTTAATGATAAGCTAGTCTAAAGAGATGTGTTTTCAGAGCAGTCTTGAACAGAGAAAGGGAGGTGGTGTTTCGAAGGTCTGGCGGTAGAGCGTTCCAGAGGTGAGGGGCAGAGCAGGTGAAGGCCCTGCTCCCCATGGTGGAGAGGCGGGCAGAGGGTACATGGAGATGTAGCGAAGAGGAGGATCTGAGAGAGCGTGATGGGATGGAGATTTGTAGGAGGTCAGATAGATAAGGAGGGGCAAGGTTGTGGATAGCTTTGAACGTGAGAAGTAGAATTTTGAAGATGATGCGTGATTTAACCGGGAGCCAGTGGAGCTGCTGCAGGACAGGAGTGATGTGGTTATAGTAGGAGGTTTGAGTGATGACACGGGCAGCTGAGTTCTGGACCATCTGTAACTTGTGGAGAGATTTGTTGGGGAGGCCGTAGAGAAGGGAGTTGCAGTAATCAATACGGGAAGTCACAAGACTGTGCACCAGGATGGCTGTGGAGCAGGGTGTGAGAGAAGGACGGAGACGGTTAATATTACGGAGGTGGAAATAGGCAGACCGAGTAATATTGTTGATGTGTGAAGTGAAGGAGAGAGTGGTGTCGAGGATGACACCGAGGCTCTTGACCTGAGGGGAGGGGGATAGCAGGGAGTTGTTAAGGGGGACGAGAAGATGTTCTGATTTTGAAATAGAGTTTTTGGTACCAACAAGAATGATTTCTGTTTTGTTACTGTTTAGTTGAAGTTGGCTGTATCATGTATGATACAGTATCTATGTATCTACCTTGCCATTATAATTCTCAATGTTAATCACTACCTGTGCAATAACCTTTTACACAACCTGTGTCATTTATGTTAATGTGCTAGTTATGTATAGATGGGCAATTGGGACCCAAGATTGTTCCAAAATTCTTTTTACTATATCACTACAACCACTTGTAAAAGGAATCACAACATCCCAATCATTTTAAAAAGGAACCTTGTAGCATACAAATCTCTCATCTAACCTGCATGAGCCCTATAAGTAATACATTTTCATAGCCACTGATGCAGTTGATTCTGTGCTGCTTGTCCTATTGTACCTTACAGTACGTCTGCTTTTATAATAATAATAATAATAATAATAGGGCGGCCGTGGTGTAGTGGTAATGGCAGTCGTCTCCCGATCGGAAAGTTGGCGGTTCGACTCCCGGGACCCGCACCATGTGTCGTTGTGTCCTTGGGCAAGACACTTAACCCTGAGTTGCTCCCGGTAGGACTGGAAAGCACCTTGCATGGTAGTCTGCCGCCACCGGTTTATGAATGTGTGTAGCATTCAATATATGTGTAGCACTTTGAGATTTTCAGTAATGAAAAGTGCGTTATAAATTGAATTAATTATTATTATTATTATTATTAATAATAATAATAATAATGAATTCAATTTATAACGCACTTTTCATTAATGAAAATCTCAAAGTACTTTTGACACCATCGACCATGAGATCCTCATTTCTAGGCTGGAGTGATGGGTGGGCATCACAGGGTCAGCCCTCAAATGGTTTAGATCCTACCTCTCTGACAGAACCTTTTGTGTCAACATCAAATATTTCAGTTCAGCATCGGCAGCGCTTCAGTGGGGGTACCGCAGGGGTCCATCCTCGGTCCCCTTCTCTTTTCTTTATACCTGCTGCCACTATGTGCTATTTTCCGCAAACACAACATACCCTTTCATTTCTACGCCGATGACTGTCAAATTTACTTCCCCCATGGCACAGAGGTAAACACTCTATTCAGCCTCTTGACTGCCTGGCTGACATCTGGGACTGGATGGCTTTTAACTTCTTAAGTTTCAAAGAGAAGAAGTCTGAAAACATGTTGTTCCAACCCAATGGCACGTTCATGAACCACTGCATTGACCTTTCCTCTCTAGCCCCATTAGAGAAACAAAGCGTCACTAATCTGGGAGTATTGGACCCTTCCTTGAAACTTAACAGTCAGGTAAACATGATTATTAAATCCTATTTTGTTTTCAGCCAAGGCGGCTGTCTAAGCTGAAGCTCATACTGTCTAAAAAGAACCTTGAGACAGTGATCCATGCTTTCATAACATCCAGGCTCAATTACGGCAATGCACTTCTGTTTGGAATCAGTCAGTCCTCCATTGCACGTCTACAACTGTTCCAAAATGTTGCAGCCTGATTTTTAACTGGTACAGGCCATAGAGATCACATTACACCAGGTTTGGCCTCCTTGCACTGGCTACCCATTCACCTTCTGATCCAGCTCAAAATACTCATGTATTTTTTTAAGATCACTGAACAGTCCTGACCCATCTTATCTCACTGATCTTCTGCAGCCATATGTCTTACCGCGCTCTCTGAGGTCAGCAGACCAGATGCTTCTTTCAGTTCCAGGAACTCGTCGTAAACTCAGAGGTGACAGGGCTTTCACTGTTGCAGGTCCAAGACTGTGGAATGAGTTGCCACTGAGTGTCAGGCGGGCTCCCACACTCACAGTTTTTAAGTCTCACTTGAAAACCCACTTTTATTCTCTTGCCTTTGACACGGTGTGATTTGTTTTGATCCTACAGTGTTGGCCATTTAGTTATTATTTGCTGCTATTTGTATCTATATTTTTATTTTATGTTTTCCTGTTCACTGTTCTTGTTTGTTTCTATTGTACAGCACTTTGGTTGGTCTTGTTGCTCTTTTAAGTGCTCTATAAATATATTGGTATGGTATGGTATTTCTTTACCATTAAAAATATATGCACATTTAAGAAATATTGCTCCCTCTGGACTTTGTCACAATGACAGATGAGTAGTATTATTTAAAAAGTAAAGTCCAGCCTCATTGAAACTCAGTATTTTTATAGTTATATTGACCTGATGATGGTAGTAGACTAAAGCTAAGAGGTCAACAACATTTCTGAATTGTGCTCTGGGTAGAAGATGAAGGTCTATGGTAAATGTCTTCAATTTAGCTTAAACCATTTTGTTCGAACCTATAAATGTCAGCCCATTGCAGCAAAGGACCAAAAGTCAGGGACTCATTCAATTTGGTAACAATAGTACTTGGAGCTCCTTATTTCTAAATGTTATTTAACCTCCTAAGACCCGAACTCTTGCATATGTGGATGGCCAGGTCCTAGCAGGCTAAAGACATGCAATTCACTTAATATGATATTTTAACTGTTCTGGTTACAAAAGTGCGATTTGCATACATAGATGATGCTACCAGAGATAAAAATATACAATTTTCAATAGTATATCTGTTTCGGTCTGCAGAACATCTTTTAAAGTGACAACAAAATAAAATCCTAAAATATACATCATGCAAAGAAAAGTGAAGCGTTTGGCGTTTAATAATGAAAACTCAGTTAATCAAATAATTTAAAAGTCTTGGGACATGAAGAACCGGGTTACATTACAGACCTTTGCTTTGTTCTTATTATAGCAAATGTTAATCAGATCAGACCAATCAAGTAAACAAGACAAAACCCTGCATTGACATTTCCTGAACAAATCAAAGCGGTTGAATTCAGACATACAGTTGCTTTATCCAATCACACAAACTTGCTTCACCTGATGGATCTGCTGGGAATCGTATAAACAAATGACTCAACTAAAGACCAACTCATATATTTTGAAACTTGAACTTCTATTTTCTTTCGTCAAATTTTGTCTGAATTGTTTAAGGCAGCAGAAAAACTACCAACTGATGGGCAGAAGGCTCTTCTTTCTTATCTGAAGGATAATGAGGGATTGAGGAAATAACATCACCTTTCTATCTGTGCTGATCTCTGAGATGACTCCCACAATGATAGGCATCTGAGAACAGACACAACATGTCTCCCTTCCCCTCTTTTCCTTCCTCTGTGAATCCACTTACCCCTATTTTCTCTTTCCCCATCAGTTCTGTCTCCAGAGCTTTCGACCTTATCTCCAAATTAGCTCCAAAGATAAACAACTTGTCTTGTTTCTTCCTGCACAAGTAGCGTCTTTTTTCATTGTTTACCCTTGCCTGGTAATTTGTATGAGCTAAGCTATCTCAGCTGTAGTAAATGGCCTTGTAGCATTAATGCAAAAACTGTTTTATTGACTTATATGTCACCGTAAATTTCTTAATACAAGTTTATTTACAAAGAATTACACGGTTATTTACAACTGCAAATCGCCACCACAACCACTAGCTGAGGACTTCTGGTACACCCTGGGGTTAAATCCACCAGGAATTTCAAAAATATTTCTGTCTAAATAGTTGTGTAAATTGAAATTTATGACAATTTGAAGGTTTAACTTATATAACATTTTCATAAACAACTATGAACATTTTAAAATTGGAGTTGTAGCAAAATTACCTTTAGAAGTGGGTACGCTCGGCCACACTGACATGTTAGTGATGGCTCGTCTGAGTGGAACCATCGTGGAAATATCATACCATACCATTTTATTTATAAAGCACTTTCAACAGGAACAAGTCCACACCAAAGTGCTGAACAAACACGTAACAAATAAACGTCTTCTGTTACAAAGTCCAGTTGTTTTTGTATTGAAAGTTTTTTGAACCATCATGGAATTACAAGATATCTACAGAGAGGACCAGAAGCAGGAAGTTGAAGCCACAGCCCTAGTGACTGGCTGAAGTTGAATAGTTCAGTTCCATCCAGCCATCCATTATCATTTTCACTTCTTCCTTTTCGGGTCACGGGGGTCACTGGTGCCCATGTCCAGCAGTCGCTGTGAGAGGTGTGGGACACCTTGGACAGGTCTCCAGTCCATCACAGGGACACATAGAGACAAACGACCATTCACTCTCTCACTCACACCTAGGGACAATTCAGAGTTACCAATCAGCCTAACATGCAGGTTTTTGGTCTGTGGGAGGAAACTGGAGTACCTGGAGAAAACCCACGCATGCAAGGACAGAACATGCAAATTATACCCAGAAAGGCCCCTGACTGGGATTTGAACCAGTGACCTTCTCGACGAGAGGTGGCGGCTCTACCAACTGTGCCACCGTGCAGACTGGCTTCAAAAATACGACATGGCAGCACCAAAAACACAAATATTTTGGCTTCAGTTGTGAACAGTAGGGGGATGTGATGCCGCTTTCATCTTTATTACTGGTCATGGGCTCTATGTCCAAAACAAGTTTTGTCAAAAACTCCCCCAATCTTGAAGAGTTCATAGCAGCTCTTGCAAATGCTATTATTAAAATCCGTACAATTTACAATGGTAAACAGATATATTTGTATATTCCTGCTGTCGGTGCCCCTTGGCTGCACTTGAAGTTTCATGTTTACTTGTGGCTGCCTCTGTTTGTGCTTGTAAAAAATATAAAGTTTAATGTACCGGTAAATACTAGGCGTGCTATCGGGGCCGATACTGATGTATCGGCCCTGAATTCCTTAATTTTAAGAAGTCGGAAATCAGCCGATACTTGCATGAGAAACTGATTTCATCAAATTTTATTTTTTTAAACAATTGTCTAAACTTCATTTATATTTCAGAGCACTACCTCATGGCCAGTTAAAATAAGTTTGTATTGTTTCTAGGGTACTGGTCAAGGGTATGTTTTTCAATAAAGTAATATTGGAAAATTGAAGGTGCATTGTGACCTTACAACACCTGACAGTGTCGCTTATAAAACAATATCGGAATCGGCAGGTCAGACTTTTTAGAAATTGGTGATCGGCCAGAAAACTGTAATCGTTGCACCCCTAGTAAATACCTATGAGAAAATGACCCTAATGTAAATGTATTAAAGTATTATGCACGAGAAATTTAGGAGAGGAGATTTGAATTGTTTGACGTCATCAGCAATTAGTCTTGACTACAGTATACTCAGATTAGCTGTTGACTCATCAGTCCCGAAACAATCAAATGCTGCAAACTGAGGTATATCAAGAGCTATACGCAACGATTATTATTTTTCTGCAGAACCTCACTTTAAATAAACAAAATGTTCCTAAAAGCATTTGCTGATTCTCTACACAGTACTTGAGATTTGTCGATGACTGTGACAGTGAAAACAGTTACACAGATACCGTCAGTTAGTGTCTGAATGCATCAACCCTGCCATTCTTTGACAAGCAGCGTTTCAGAGCGAGTATAGGCCAGTCTCTATCATCAAGTGTCTGACGTATCTCCACATCTACACACTTTCAGATAATTATAGGTGCCACAGTAGTAATTACTGCGCAGCACACATAAAACAGTAGACACCCACTAGAGACAACTTTAGTCTGAGTGTTTGAAGATATCAAACTCCACTCAGCTGTGTGTGATGTGAAAACACAACCAGTCTGCCGACGGTGCCACTGTCAAGAGTTTTAACAGCAATTTGGCGTAAAAGCCCGTTTTATCTATGAGATCAATCCAAATGTATTTTCTTTTTGTCAACTCCTGTGGTAGATGAAACTCCTAATAAAGGTAAAATGCTGTTAGCCTTGTGGTTTTGGTTAAAACCTAGTAAAGGACTGGATTGTGACCTAGATCTGTTGGAAGAGTACTCTATTTAACGCAACATAAGCCTGCACTCAACAAAACAAATTGAAGTCATGCAGCGATAACAACACAGATCGAGGCTAAGTAAGGACAAATTTTAAATCTTTTGAAAGCTTGGCTCAAACTCAACAGACAGATTCATAAAATAAAAAAATACAGCACCAACAGAAATTACTACTGCAAAATCCACAATATGAAAAAAAAAAAAAATCTCTCCAACAGAGAAAATGTGCTATACCGTAATTCTTCCAATGAAACATACTTTTCCAACAAAGTTCAGTCAGATCATCTGCACGGTTTCTTTTTTGTTGTTGTTGAGATGGTTTGTCCTTCATCCAAAGGATTTCATCAGTCCGAGCAGCCACAACAAACTGAGTCCCACAAGCAGCACACTCACATAGTGGAGCACATAGTAGACCATCGTAGCAAACTGGTTGGCCCACTATGGGAGTGTGCTGCTTGTGTGACTAAGTTTGTTGTGGCTCCTCAGACTGATGAAGTCCTTTGGATGAAGGACGAAACATCTCAACAAAAACAGAAATCGTCCAGATGACGACTAAACTTTGTTGGATATTTTTATCTGTGTTATTGAGGATGAACTTTGATGAAACATATTTTTGTTCAATGCAATTTTAAATCAATATCTTTACTGTAACTATAAACCAGGAAAAGTTTTAAACTAAAGAAACGTGTTTTGCACCACTAAAGGCCAAACTTTTAAAGAAACAGGCAGTCATTTTGTAGTACTGCGCTGTGAAAGTTTTTGGAAATGATGCCACCACGTGTTTTAGACAGCCTTGTAGATTCCTTCAGTTTGGAGAAAAAGATGAATTCTGACAGGAAAGTCCAAAAATTGATGAGAACAAAGTAAACTTCTACCAATGACAAACAATTTTAAACTCCAAAATTGTATAGAAGTTCAAGCAAACACTAGTTTATAGCCCTTCATACTGCCATCAGTCTTACATTAAACATGTATTTACATGGAATTCTACAGCTATTTACTAGTTTAGTGAGGTGAGGTTGTTTGTCTTGTTGATCTATGTGATGGACATGTCCAAGGTGTCCCACTTCTCACATATGGCACTTTGCCACTCAACTCTCAAAGGCTCCACAAAACACGGCACCAGTTAAGGGCCTGCCCACTGCCGGTATCTATACCACTCAGCTCAACCATTCACACTAGTCAGCAATGAGGTGTAGCAGAAATGACCATGTGTAAAATAACAGTTGTGCATATGTAGTTTGCATCAACTGATACTTTAAAGACTGGGTGTATTTAAGATCTCAAAATCCACTTTAGAAGTGGCTCCAGTTGGCCATTATCAGTGTCTTATCGTTGTGCAAATGAATCCACTATTTGAATTGCTGTTGCCTTAAAAAAAAAACAATACCCACAATCTTCAAAATGTAATAATTACCACGAGAACATTAACATTTAAAACTTAATGCCAGATTACATTGTGTATTAGAAAACTTTTTCACCAAGATTTAAGAGTTTCTGTGATGAAAGTGGGGCAGCACGGTGGCACAACTTGTAGAGCTGCTGCCTCTCAGCGCGCAGGTCCCTGGTTCAAATCTTGGTCCAGAGGCCTTTCTAGGTGGAGTTTGCATGTTCTCTCCGTGCATGCGTGGTTTTTCTCCGGGTACTCCCGTTTCCTCCCACAGACCAAAAACATGCATGTTAGACTGATTGGTAACTCTGAATTGTCCCTAGGTGTGAGTGAGAGAGTGAATGGTTGTTTTTCTCTATAGCCGTTTTCGCACTGCACAGCCCTCCCCGGCCCAGCCCGGCCTGGTTTCTAACCCGGGTTCGTCTTGTTCGCATTTGCCTCTTCGGGCCGGCGTCAGCCCGAGTTTTAGAACCCGACCGACCGAGGTTCTAAGCGGGCCGAGCTCCCGGGCCCAGTTTGACGTCATGTACTGCTCATCATTTGATTTGTTGTTTGCAGCAGGGGTGGGACTGCTGCGTGTTGAGTCATCAACTGCGACTGCATCGTTCTAACAACAACCTCCATTTTACGTTAGGGAAACATGTCTACCTCCCAAGCCCCCGTTGCGTGGTCTAACGATGAAGTCAGCTTCTTTTTAAACTACATAGCAGACGAGCGTGTACAGAGGGAGCTGGGCAGCACACGCAATGATAATAAATAATAATAATGAATTCAATTTATACCGCACTTTTCATTAATAAAAATTTCAAGGTGCTAAAACAAATAAAGCAAGTGATAAAATCAAGTAAAATCAATAATAATAAGTTTTGAGAATGAGAAAGTTTTTAAGCGTGCGTCGGACCTGGAAATAGCAACACGTCTCGGTGGTTCACTGGAAGCGCGTCGGGTTGCCATTCCAAACTTTATCTTGACTCGGGTTCGATCCTCACTTGGTTGAACTTATTTTACGTTTGTCTTTTATTGGATAAAAACAAAAAAGGAGTTTGTGTTATGCCTGTGGTTAACACAAACTACTTTTTTTAATCAAATAAAAGACAAACGTAAAATAAGTTCAACCAAGTGAGCAGTACTGGGCAACGCTAATCCAAAAATTAGTTCCGCTATTTCTAAAGCGCTTATTAATTTATTTAGGTCCGTAATTTCAAAAGCGCTTATGTATTAGCAATGCTAGCAGAAGCTAATGCTAACGCGCTAATGTGCAAATGGCGAACTACTTTTTTTAATCCAGCAGATTTGACCATTTCGTGAAACGGTCAAGCTCAGAAAAACCTTGTGCTATAAAGTCAGCTAAGAAATATATTTTTTCTCAGCAAAGAAATAATTGTTTTTACCGTGTTTTGTTGTAAAGTCCTTTGCTTCTGTGGTCGCCGCCATTTTGAACAGGGCAAATGAGGCGCTGACGCGTCGCGTAGGCCGCTGAGAAACATCCATAAGTTCACCCTCCATGTTAAAAACTCTTCGTCTGACTCTTCGAAAACAAGCAATAAGGCTGCAGAGTAACACACTGGCTGCTAACTGCTATAGAGAGAGCGCTCTCTCTAGCCCCCCTTAGGGCGGGGACCGCTTTTTTTCACGGACCACATCCGGCGCTGACAGGATATGGTCTGTGAGCAGTCGTCCGGTTGATTTAAGAGCCCGTAAATAAGTTTTTTCGTTTTTACTGATAGATAATTAGTTATTAGCGGTACTGCATTTTAAATAAAAATAGCGCAAATCCGCTTATGAATTATAAAAGTTAGTCAATCCGCTATAACGCTAACAAATTGTTTAGGTCCGCTATCAGCGGATTAGCGCTTTAGCGCTCCCTAGCGGTCTGGTGCCCACCCTTGCAAGTGAGGATATGGCGTTGGCTAAGAACTCCCCACCCACTTCAAGTCGGTTCTCCACACAATGCGAAATGAGCAGGGGCGGGCCAGGCTGGGCTCAGGGGCAACCCGGGACAAGCTGGGCCGGGGAGGGCTGTGCAGTGCGAAAACGGCTTATGTGGCCCTGTGATGGACTGGAGACCCATCCAGGCTGCACCCCGCCCCTCGCACAGTGATTGCTGGACATGGGCGAGCCCCATGAGCCAAAATGGAAGAAGCGAGCAAAGATAATGGATGGATGGATGGATGGATGTGATGGAAGTGCTCTATGCTGCGCTGGAAGTAGTCTACAGCCTTCTGTTGCTATATACACTTATGTGAAACGTCCTCTGAACGGATTCTTCTTTGTTGAAACGTTTCATCTTTTATCCAGAAGACTTCTTCAGTCTGAGTCAGTCTTTTGGATAAAAGACTAAACGTTTCAGCAAAGAATCCATTCAGAGGACCGGACTTAACCTTGTTAGATTTATCTACCTGGATTGTTGAGCAAGCATCAGGACTGTATGTGAAAAACCTTTGTACTGTATTCTGAAGATTCGTGCTCCTTGCAGAATCAGAGTCAGAGTCAGAGAGTCTTTATTGTCATTTGCACCGCATGTGGTACATGTGATGAAAACGAGATTATGTACACGGGGTCCCAGTTACATCCAACAACAAATGCAAGAGAAAAACAGTAATAACATCTAGAATTAACTAAGAAAAACATCAACTAGTAATACACTAAGCCCTAATGTAGTGGAAAAACATCATTATAAACAGCAGCACGAACATGAGTCTGTATGAGCAGATGGTCACAGATGAACACAGCAACAAGAAAACAGATCAGCATCAGCATGATGTGATATTTTGCAGTGTTTATTTTTATTTTTATTTATTCATGAGTCTAACAGCCTCAGGGTAGAAGCTGTTCCTCAGTCTAGTGGTTCTACATTTGATGCTCCTCAACCTCCGTCCTGAGGGGAGTGGGGCAAAGAGTGAGTGTGCTGGGTGAGTGAGGTCTTTCATGATGCAGGTGGCTCTTTTCCTGCATCTGGAGGTGTAAATGTCTGTGATGGTGGGGAGACTGACTCCAACAGACTTCTGTGCAGCCTTCACCACTCTCTGTAGAGCTTTCCTCTCTTCAACTGTGCAGCCTCCATGCCACACGTTGATGCTGGAGCACAGGATGCTCTCCACTGCACACCTGTAGAAGGAGGTGAGAACTGGGCTGCTCAGACCAGCTCGTCTCAGCCGTCTGAGGAAGTAGAGTCTCTGATGACCTTTCTTGATCAGGCTGGTGGTGTTGTTGCTCCAGCTGAGGTTATCATTCAAGTGTACACCCAAGTATTAGTAGCTGGAGACCACTTCCACTGCAGATTAGAGGGTGACACGGGAGTGAATTTCTACTCCTGTCCCGTCCCACTCCCACAGAAAATAATCCTGTCCCGTCCCACTCCCAGGCTTGAGTAAAAAATTAATTCCTGTCCCGTCCCACTCCTGGTGCAATGACTCCCACTCCCATTAAAAATGACTCCCGCTCCTGTACCGCTCCCATCTTTTCTTCCTAATTTACTCGTAAGAAATACAATTAATTTGATCTAATCTTCACCACAATGTTTTTAAGATTAGGCTACTTTGTGTTTTGCAGTTTGATTTAAATAGATATAGCAACAGAAACAGTTCATCTGTGGCAGTAGAGGGAGGCATATTTTGCCTTAATGTAAACAAAAAATAAATTAAATCACTAAAGAGCACAAAACGTAGTACATGGCCTGTGATCTCTATAGATTTTCCTGCAGAGGACCACCTTAGTCTCTGTTTTTAGCTCATTTGGAGGTCAGTTAATTGAATAAACCCCAACATAGACTCACTGGTGTACTTGACTAAAACTAAGCACGTCTTACAAGCGGCATACAGCGTGTTAACACCGTCACACTCAACTCTCGCAAAGTTCGTTAATATTTGCGACTTTCCTGCCAATTCTGTGAGCTTAATAGAAATATCGTTAGTTCTTACTTTGCGTTGCAAATCAACTTTAACCACATCGGATTCTCCGCTCGTCTTTACTCCCTCCATTGCTGCTACTCTTTGAATTCCGGCGAAAGCAGTGGCCGGAAGTACCGTTGCCTTCTGGGTCATGTAGTTCTTTTAACTTGCGTTACAGTGCAAGCTGGGGGAAAGAGAACTACAAAATGGCGACATGTTTTTTTTTTTGTCACGACTCCCGCTCCCGTCTGCTCCCGTTAACTTTCGATCCTGTACCGTCCCAATCACGTGAATAACAGTTAACTCGATTCCCATCCCACAGGAATCCCGTGGGAATCACGTGACCCGTGGGATTCCCGAAAAAAATGTCAGCCTCTACTGCAGATCCACCTATATTCAGTGGGGCGTGGGTGTGTTTGTTCCTTCTGAAGTCCACAATCATCTCCTTTGTCTTCTTCACATTCATGTGAAGATTATTCTCTTTGCACCAGCTCTCCAGGTGTTCCACCTCCTGTCTGTAGCTGGACTCATCATTGTTTGTGATGCATCCCACCACCGCTGTATCATCTGCAAACTTAACAATATGACAGCCTGGATGTGTGGCTGTACAATCATATGTGAGCAGAGTGAACAGAAGAGGGCTCAGCACACATCCTTGAGGAGAGCCAGTGCTGAGGGTTATGGTGGAGGAGGAGAAGTTGTGGATCTTCACGGACTGTGGTCTGTCTGTTAAGAAGTCTAGTACCCAGTTACAAATGGAGGGGCTTAGTCCAAGTGTGGATAGTTTGTCTATCAGAGTTTGGGGGATCATGGTGTTGAAGGCAGATGTGAAGTCCACAAAGAGCAGACGCACGTATGAGTCCTTCTGATCCAGGTGGGTGAGAGCAGTGTGGACCACGAAGAGATGGCGTCCTCTGTTGATCGGTTCTCGCGGTATGCATATTGATGAGGGTCCTCGTTGATGTTGACGGTTGCCTTGATGTGGGACATGACCAGTTTCTCAAAACATTTAGCGACTATCGGGGTGAGGGCCACTGGTCTATAGTCATTCAGACCAGTCACTGTGGAGCTCTTTGGGACTGGGATGATGGTCGCGGTCTTCAGGCAGGTGGGAACTGACTCCAGTGCAAGTGAGGTGGTGAAGATGTCAGCCAGCACCTCACAGAGCTGGTCCGCACATTCCTTCAGAACTTTCCCTGGGATGTTGTCTGGTCCGGTTGCTTTATGAGGATTAATCCTTCTGAGACTGCCTCTCACTTCTGCTGCGGTCACTCTGAGATGCTCTTCATCTGGTGATGAGGTGAGTCTGGTGCTAGCTGGTCTGTTTGGATCTTCAAAACGTGCATAAAACTTATTGAGGGCATCAGGCAGAGATGGGTCCCTGGGGCATTGTTTGTTCTTGCCTTTGTAATCTGTTATGCATTTAATAAATGTAGTGTGTGGTGTAGAATTTTATAAAAGTGGGTTTCTGTGAACTGCTACAAAATGTTTGAGATTTCAATCATTTGGAAACAGCAACAGTCCAATTTTTTTCTTAGCCATTGGCTTGTCGGTCATTTTTGCATTTAAATTCCATTTCGACAAACAGAGGCCACTGAAGATGATATTTAGGCCCACAATGGATATGGTATAACTTTTTTAATAACTTTTATTCAAAACTACAATTCAAAATTCTCAAACTCTTACAGTAGTCCCTCGCTAATTCGCGGTTCATTTTTCGTGGACTCGCTGTATCGCAGTTTTTCAAAAACAAAATAGGACATGACCCACAATTGGCTGATAAATGGATGAGCTGTATGATATGCATGGAATTTTATTTAAAATTCATTCAACCTTTATTTATACAGGTTAGTACAGGTAGTCCTCGGGTTACGACGGTCTCGAGTTATGACGTTTCGTGGTTACGACGCATCTCCCATTCCCTATGAAAAGCCTTATTTTGAGTTACGCTGTGTTACATCATAAACGTTGTAACGCAGCAGCGCAGCAATGCAGTATTGTACTGTACGCGGTGCAGCGGCGAAGGAATACTGCACTGTACTGTGAACGTGGTTTTACGTCGTAAGCGTCGTAACGCAGCGGCAGAAAATATTGTACTGTACGCGGTGCAGCGGCAGAGGAATACTGTACTGTACTGTGAACATGCTTTTACGCCGTAAACGGAATATGGCGGAGTACGCCGCTCTGGACTGAGAAGGCCATAAACTCTTTTTGCCTTATGGCTCCCAAACGTATGTGTTTTTTGATAATTATGTAGGGTGCTGTGTTAGGATAGGCTAACCCCGGAATTACACTGCACGCGGCTCCGCCCCGCTGCGGTCCGCATGTCGCAGCTGACGTGAGTCCTCGCCCACTGCCTCCGCTCCCCTCAGGTCCGCCTGGATGCGCCGCTCCAAGACACGTGCGAGATCGCGCGATAAATCAAGTGATAAATAAGTAAGTCAGAACAAAACAATTCATTCGGTGGAAAGAAGGAGAACAACTGTAGAGAGACTGCTGCCTTGATCTTCTCTCGTAAATGAGCGACATGGTTTGAGCAACAGGAAGTGATGTTTACATTTCAGAATAAAATACTTTTTTATTTATTTATTTTTGTATTGCGTTATTAGGTGTAGTCATAGTCATAAATATAATAGTTTAGTCATAGAATAGTCATAATTGATAGTTTGACAGCATTTTTGTACAAATAAATCCGTATAGAGCTAGGATTAGTCCGCCCGTGGTGATTTTATTTTGTAAATACGGAAGTTGTGCTCGTTCCTTTTCCTGTTGGTGCGACGTAATCTTCAAAAGTTGACTCCGGCACAGCTCCGTCATCCGGCAGAAATAGAAAATTTTCTAATTTTGACGGACTGCCGTCCGCTCTCCGCAGCTCGCCGCCGCCGTGCGGAGCCAGTGTAAATTCTGTCATTGATTATAATGGGTGCGTATTTGCTGCGGAGGTCGGACCGGAGCGGGGCGGAGCCGTAACGCATGTGGTGTAATTCCGGGGTAAGTGCTTGGTAATACAGTACTGTACATGTATATGGCACAGTATGTACGTATGTTCCGACTGACATAAAAAATAGGTTTACGACGACATGTAGGAACGGATCAACGTCGTAAGTCGAGGACTACCTGTATTTAAAAAGCAACAGTGACAGCGTGCAATTACAAAACTAAAGCCCCACCTCCTCCCAGTTCACACAAGAGATGGGTGGCTCTTTGATGGGAACTGGATTTTGACGATCCGTTTACTTCCTAGTCGTTCAATTTTTATTTGTTCCTGGACAGCAAACTAACTCGCATGAAGACTTGGCAATTGTTTTTATGCCAGATGTCCTTCCTGACGCAACCACAGACCACTGAGCTACCACAGCCCTCTGTGTGGAGCAAAGAGCTGCTATCTACGTAGCCCAGGGGAGCAGATGGTGGTGGTTAAGGGCCTTGCTCAAGGGCCCAGAGTGTGGAAAACAAGGATGGAGGCAAGTGTGGCAGAGCCATTCAATTTTGAGCAAGTGACATCATCATGTACAAATATACGTGATGACGTCCGAGCCACGAACATCAAGGCTGTACAGGTAGTCCTCGACTTACGACGTTTCGTGGTTAAGA